>VXBZ01003680.1:143329-256962 GCA_013399135.1 Heliornis fulica | reverse complement strand
TACAGGTGTCTAGTTGTGGATGGATTAGGTTTACGTTTCTGAGGTGTTCCACAAGAAAGAAGGTCCATGCTCTGTGGTGGATGTCTGCATGCTGCTGGGAAAGCAGAGGAGTTCATCCTGGAGTAGGAAGGGCAGAAGAAGGTTTTCCTCATTTCTGTGCTCCAGACAGGTGGATTCCCTCTCTGTGCTGCAGTTTTCTCAGACAGCATTGGGCTGTCAATGTCATCAGCAATGGTTCTGATCATCATAAATTAGGCTGCTAACAGTAGTGGTGCATACTGTTTCCAAGGTCTTTCACAACTGTTATCTTTCCCTTCATAATGGCACTTGTGGGGAGGGGGGTCGTGGGGAGCTGCAAGACTTGTGGTGGTGTTTTCCCTGGGGAAAGAGAGAATTGGGCAACTTTTCTGTAGGATGGGGTAGGTGTGAGACTGCAGGAAGAATATAAAATCTCCTTTCTCTAGTCCTGAGCTCCAGCTCTTCCATTTTGTTCTATGAAAGAGAATTTCAGCACATGTCACTTTAGATACTGGAGATGGCAAAGGGTGATCCTGTTCCTACTTCCCCTTCCTGGGGCAGTAGGGAGTGACAGACATCTCCAAGCTGACTCAGGTCTTTTGTGTGCTTGGCCACTGCTGGGATGTGCTTATTTTTTGCCAAAAACTAAAGTTACCTAAATGTACCTGGCTTGAACATGCTTCATCGCTGGCTAAAAAGGTGACTGCAGCCAAGATGGAAGATGATTGGTTTTAACTTTGGATGGAAGGAAAGAGAGGTGGAGGTGTGATAATTTTTGTTACTGGAAACCATATTTCTGCTCAGTAATTTGGGAAGGAAGTGATGGATACTATATGCAACTTAAACTCAAGTAATTAAAATCCAGAGAGCCTTTGTGAAAGCCATTAGCACCTGCCACCAGAGCTGGCACTCATGTTCACATATGGTACTTGAAAGTGTTCTTTTCAAAGGGAAATGCCTTGAGGCCACCATCCAACTGCCCACAGAGGACTCAGGATTTACAGATGTTAAACATGCAAATAGCTGTTTTGCACTCCCAGCTGATGCAATGTTTCAAGCAAATGGGGCACAAGGTTCCCAGCAGAGGGTGTCACTAACTCGGCCTGGCATTGGATGTCTGGCTCTGTCTTCCAGAGCAGTGTGGCTCCTTCCCATTTCCATTATTTGTCTCGAATCCTCTCTAGAACATAAAGGAATAAAAAAGGGGAGGAACCAAGAAAAGAAAATGCTTGCAGGATGGAATATAAAGAGTCTTTATCCCCCAGGTCAGGCGTCCTGGTCCAATGCTGATTAGTGGTGCTACTGACATCACTAGCACAGTTCATCAACGGGTTGTCTCAGTGGAGCAAGAAGTTGGCGACCAGGAGATTGAACTTGGCGAGTCTACAAAAGAGAAGAAAAGGGTGAATTAACAGTTTGCAGATGCTAGAATTCCCTCTGCTCGTGTTTATTTGGGCATCCAGATGCTCATAGTGAGGTTGGCCTGGTTTTGTATGTAGACTTCTTTTACTATTAGTTTTTTAAGGGAAAGTATCACTTTGCTTTTAAAAATACACTTGAATGCTAATTTTGACCAAAGCCATGTAATTGGTTCATTTAAAAGTCTGCATTAAACAAGCAATGCCTGATTCTTTTTTCAGACACACTGTTGTAAATCAGGAGATGCTCCACTGGGGAAAAGCTTGTTCCAAGTGCAAATCCAGCCTGTAGCCTTTTAAAATAAAAATAAAATTAAAAAATCGGGGAACATTTTTTATGTACGTTGATCTTGTGCCGTATGGAGGTTTGGAAGCCTCAGAATATTTGCTTTTCACCTGAAGCTTATGTTTGGAGAGGGAGAGAACTCCTGAGTTAGAGGCCAAAATAAGCTTGCCTGCAGTACCCCATTGTGAAAAGGGAAGGATCGTTCTGAAGACCGTATTCCTGTAGCTCTAATTAAAGGAAACCTCTTGTTGTATCACCAGATATTAATTGTAGAATCACAGTATGAAATATGAGATGGGGAGAAGTATCCTGAGGCTGCCCTCACCTGTACCAACCAGGGAGGGCAAGCAACATAGCTAGTAAAAGAATGGTTTTGTGTCACTGGCCTTGCACTTGGCTTTTTCTCCTGGTGTATCATCACCTAAACTGTAGAGGGAAGCTAGACAAGCCCTGGACTCCCTCTGGTCCAGTGGAGAATCCATTGTGCTCAGGGGTAAGTCCGGCCTGGCCTCTTCTCGCTGTTGCTTTCATCGTCACCCCTCTCCAGCAGGGTACAGCCCCAGATCCTAGTTGCAGGTATTCAAGTCAATGTTTAAGGCAAATAAAATGGGCCTTGCAAACCACAATGTATGCACTTACCATCTCTGGTGTAATTCTTCCTGTGATGAATGGGGAAAGTTGCCTGTACGCAGTAGGGCTTTGGTTTAAAGAAATGCATACATTAATGTCAGCTCCCCTGGGTCCCTGACATTTTCATATTGCATTTATTATTTTGCCCGTGCCAAGTTCTACTGTGTAAGTCTAATTCTGCCTGCCTGTTCTCAAAGAAAAGAAAACTATATTGGCCCCTCCTGTCCTATAACATAGAGATTTTTTGGCTATGCCATTGCTGTATTTCTCCCCAACATTTGAGATGTAAAAATGTAGACATAATTCAGGAAATTTTCTCTTTTCAGAACTGCAAAGAATCATGAGAGATTTACACCCAGGTTTAAGCACTTTGCTGAATAGGAATGGGCTTAAACATGGGATGAAATACTCTTTCACCCCCACACACAGGCAAGAGCTTGCTGTGGATCTACAGGCCACCCTGCAAGTTCTCAGGAGACCCGGTAGAGGTCCTGTACAACTTTAGTTTTCATAACGAGGGTGTTGAAATCAATATATGGATGCCAGGCAATTCATCACTTTCTATCCAAAAACTGTCTCATCAGAAAATTCCCCACCAGCTTTAACAGTGCTGTTGGGAAGACTTTAAAAGGGCAACATGGAGTACCCCCCAACTGGCATTCCTCTAACACTGAGGTTACAGTGGAATGCTCGTGTGAAAGGACAAACAGGATACAGACTGCAGGAAGTCCAAGGATCTTGTCTCAGTGGGGATACCTTTGTGTGCCACCCACAATAATTGTGATGTTTCTGCACCCAAGTGTACTCCCAGTCACCCTGCTGTCTGTCCTGGTCCCAGAGCAAAAGGAAATCTGGCTGCTCGACTGACTTGTGCTTGGAGCCCAGTATGGCAGCACAGATCCTTCAGTAGTGTTTCTGGTTAACCTGAGTTGATGGACTTGACATGGGTTCATGCTCCCTTCTGCTGCCCCCCTTGCCTCCACCTCCTGTGGAACTTTGGGGATGCCTCAAGGCATCCTGGACCACAACAGCGATATGCCCCACAGCTTCCCCGACAGAGCAGGAGCTGGGGAGGGAATTTGGTAGAGCGAGGAACCCATTTAAGTGCTCCTTTTGTTGAACCTGTAGGAGTCACAACAATTTCTGACCAATTTTAGGGCCAAGTTTGCAGGAGAACAGTGTGTGGAGATGGGACCAGGGATCTTCTCTGTGGATTAGAAAGTCAGGGCATGACTGCTGGCTAGAGCTAGTTGTTTTGCATAAGTAGATGTGAAACTGAAAGCCTTAAAAAACCTGGCTATAAATTATATGGATTTCTTGAGGATTTTTACTGGTGTGGAAACTGGGACTGGAAATCTCATTAAACTGGGCATTCTTGTGAGCGTTCCAGGTTTTCTTGGTTATGGTTATGCCAGGAATACCATCAGAGCAAACTTGCTGAGAAAGGATTTATGGATTTGGCATCGGATCCTATTCTCACTGAATTAATGGTAGCTCTGCAACTGACATCAAGGTGACTGGTGTGTGCACCTGGATGAGACAAGGTTGATTTGTCAGTTCTTTAATCTGAGCTGGAAAACATCAATACCCTCTTCATAAACCTCTTAAATCCCAGTTCCATTGTTGTTTCCTCTGGTAAATCATGAGAAATGTGTCAAGGAACAGCAAACGTGTGCACAACATACCTTTGTCCCCAAAAATATATTTAAATATCAAAAATGTAAATTTAAGATTGAATTACTTAGAGAGGCAGAAGGGAAATAAATAGAGCTCCAGCCAGCAAGAAGAGATGTTGTAAACTTCAGTTATTTGCCTCTTGTAGACATTTGAAATGCAAACTCTGCCACTGTTGAGCTGTTTCAGAGGCCTGTAGAAAGCAGCAGATGTCTGTTGGACAAAATTGCTCTGGGTGGCAACTAAAACTGGGCTCAAACCCAAGTCCAATAGCTAAACTGCCATCTGAAACTGGAAAAAGTTTAGGTTGGTGCTTGAGTCTCTGCTCCCTTCCTGCTCTGTGCAATAGAGTGAATGAAACCCTGAGTCTGGACTTGACGGATGGGGAGTGAGGAGCAACTCTTATCCATGGAAAATATTGCTGATTCAAATATTCAAAAATTGTAAATATGGGGTTTCTTAGCAAAAATGGAGAATACTGGTATGCTGGTACTGGAGTGCTGCCTTTGGGAGAAGCTCTGAAGTTGTGACTGGCTTAGAGGTAGCCCCACAGGTCTGTCTAGTTCTTGGTAGACCATCTTGCTAAAGAGTTCAGAACTGAAACGTGGCAAAACATGATTTCAGAGCTATGAGGCCTTACTGCTCAACTTCTGGGCAGGCAGGGGATAAGAGGAGGTAGGTGAATCTGTCTTGGAGTTTCAGTTTTTCAGTAGATAGTCAATGAGACCAACCAAATGCTTTGATCTACATAAGTTGTTATTCATCAAGTGAAAATTGTTCTGCCAGAGAACTTCCAAGCACCTTTTAAGTCTAGAGTTGATCTTTTGGTGGAGTTCAGCTTTTGGATCTATCCATGTTAGAAAAGTGAATTTTCCATTATTTTCCTGGAATAATGTTGGAGGGCTGAAACCCGTGTGACTTTTATCTAAAATAAATAGCTTTAATATTTTCAGTATTTTTCTGCACTTTATTGTGGGAAATACCTTAAATACTGAGGTTTGCAAACTTAAAAATTATATTTATACACTGAAGGTAATTGGAGAGAAAAATCAGATGCCACCACTGGGTTAACTCTGTCTGAAATTCAGCACCAGTTTTCAGTATTTATATAGAATTCACATTCACTTTGCATTTTTCCTTGAGGTGTTTGAGGTACAGTGAAACTGCTGTGAGGTTCTTATCGCTTAACGATCTGGTCTGGTTCCAGTTGAAAATTCTGCAGTACCTCTCACTGGGAGGATTGGTTTAAAAGGAACAGAAATCTGCCAAAGAAATAAAGGCTTCATTATTGACATCAATGCTATTTTTAATCTGGTTTCCTAAGGAAATGAGGCTTTAGCAATCATGGTGTTTTTGAATGTGTGTGTAGAGGTGTGTGTGTGAATGTCTTTCCCCCCCTTTAAATTTTTCATCTGTTAGCTGATTGTAACACAACTTGACAGGTGGCTAGAGTGTCCAAGATCATAAGTTCTTGCATGCTTTATGGAAATAGTGATTGCATGGAAGGGGAAAGAAATTCATAGTGCTCATCCACTGAAAGAGCACAGCATGAGCTCGCCTTTTGTTAGATCTCAGGAAATCTCTGTGGGAGAGGGAGGTGAGACATCTCCATAGGCAGCTGTGCTTTGCTGGTTCCTCTGCATGGTGGTGTGTAGTCCATGGTCATGGTATGGCTTGAATGATGATGTTTGGGGCAAATTGTTATTATGTAGAGTATCTCAGGAGCCACGTGCAACTTCTGGGCTGCTCTCTAATGAGGTGTTGGCTCTCAAGGCCAGAGCAGGATTTGGGGGGCAGGTTTGTAAGTATGACTGGGGCACAGCTCCAGGACCTTCCATAAACCTAATGAGTTGTGGGCACTCAAACTGTGCAAGCTCACTACTGCTAATCAGCCAAATGTGCCATCAACCATGCCCAAAAATGTTCTTAAGTAGCCAAGGGGTAGAAAGAGCCCCAGAAACTATCCTGGGTCCAGGAGGCAGCCTGGGGCAGCATTCCTGTGTGCAGAGTTCAGGAACGCTTTCCCCAGACAGAAGGTCATTCCCTTGAGAGCAGACAGCTCACTGGCAATTGGGAAAAAAACTAAGTTAAAAGAAAGACTGAAGCATGACCTGGAGGAAATAGTTTGCAATTAGCTTTTTACACAAGGGGATGGTTGTCACTTAGCAGTTGGAGAAGATGCTTAGAAAAACACTCTGATGAGGACAGTACTTGAAACTGTTCCAGAGTAAAATACAGATGGGGATCAAAAAAAGCAGTGCTAGAGTTAGTTCTTATTTTGTGTTATTTTTGGTTTCTCCTTGAGATTGAAAATTATGTCTCTAGTATCTTGGTAATAGTAGTAATTGTTGGGCAGGGATTCTCCCTTTTGAACTGTAGGTGTCTGAAAGTCAGTGCATCTTCTTGTGTAAGATCATCAGGTTTCTTTTAAACCCCTAGAGGACAATTCCTCCCATTTATCTCAGATGCATATTTTAAGATGGAAGCAATTGCCCTCTGGAGACATCTTTCCACTGACTACAGAGGAAAACTAGCAAACTGACCTCCGACAGATGCCTGACTTTCAGATGAGTGGGATTAATTGAACCCTGAGAGGAAGAGTCAAGAATTCAGGGTGTTTTGTCCTTACCTCTACCTGACCTTGAGCAAGCTGCTCAGTGGACTGAGTTCCCTGAGCAAATTTTGCATTGTTGCCAATGGAAGAGCTTGTTAGTCCTGAGGAAAAATTGCAGGCAGAAGACTGACACAGGAGTGCTCTCCATGATGCCTTGGAGAGCACCTTGGCATGGACATTAGGGGAAAACTGTCCTAGCTCTAGAAAACTTGTCCAGTGCCAGATTTCCTTGTTGTGGGAGAAGGAGAGTTGTAACCCTCCTGTAACAGCACAAAGCTCTTGCATCTTCTTGTGTGATACTGCTGAAGCCCAAGGTCAGCCAACCATTTTGTTCCCTGTTCAGATCCCACTGTGAGCCCCAGCCCTTGGAGCAATCTGTCCATCTTTGTAACTACACAGACAAGATAGATTCAGACAGAAGTGTGAAGCTTTTCCATCCTTCCTCACCTCTTGGTTGTAGAGAAAGCCACTTTGGGCAGGTGCAGTCATTCATGAACCTGGTGTGTCTGGAGTGGTGCAAAGGAGAGAGCCACTGACAGGAGAGCAAGCTCTCTTGTTGGTCCATCAAGGATGGAGATTGCCTTTGCAAGGGAAGGAGCAAGCAGTCAAAACAAAACGAAAAAAGTTTGACATACCATGAGTCTGATTTTTACTGTTCTCTTAAAGCAACAACCAGGTCAAATGCTCCTCAGTGAGCAGCAGTACAGACCTGGACACCCTTTGGAAACAGCTTTCTGATATAACTTTTTGCATGCAAGACTTTGATGGGGAGAAAAATAGGAAGATGTGTGGGTGGCTTTTTTGTTTTGCAGTTGTGTGGGGTGGTGGTGGTGGTTTTCTCCATAACACTAAAAAAAAAAAGCAACTCACCAGTGTCCCCTGTGGGGCCACTCATTGATCCTGTAGTATTTATTTGGCATCTCCCTGAAACACCAGCATCTTGGAAACCATCTTCCTGAATTTACATTCCCAGTTCAATCATCTCCCAACCAATAAAAGCTCCACTGTTGGCTTGCTTTTAACTTCTGTTCTGCGTCGCACTCCTGTCAAAGGGGAGCCCTTCCTCCCAGTGGTTTTGTTTTTCTTAATACCTGCCAATCACCCCACTTTCCTCTGCCCAGAGCTTGTTGTCTTTGCAGTTGGTCACAGCGTGAGCTACCAAAAACCTCGCTGGGCTTGACGGGGTATTCTGTTGGCCTAACCCTAACACACGATCTTCCACCTCCCCGACACACAAAGGGTCTTTTCACCGGCCCACCACAGCTCGAAGGTTTCATTTCATGTGTTACAATTAATCTGTATTTATTGCCACTTATCTTAAATGGCTAACAATATCAAGGGTTTAAGAAGTGCTTTTAATGTCAAACTGGGTCAATTAAAACTCTACTTAAAATATTTGCAAAACTTCTAGCCTGAAAGTTGCCCCCTCAGTCTGCCGTTAACCAAAATGTTTTAAATAAATACACGCAGCTTGAGGAGACTGGTGTTTGGTAAAATTCCCCCTGATGTTTTACTGGAATCCAGGACTAAAATCCTTACTCCTACCTTCACTTCTTTTTTTTGGTAAAGAGAGAGAAAGAATGGTTAGATGGTTAGAAATATTCAAAAGACTCTTTTGATCAATTAAGAAACCCACCTTAGAAGATGGTATCTTCTGGCCATGAAAGTTTGGAGGCTCTTAGGTTGATCAGTCTCATCTGGAGCTTCATCTTGTTCTTTTATGGACCCTAATATCAAGTGTTTAACTCTGAGCTTCAAGGTGCGGGCCACAAGTAACAATTTCACTTTTTTTATGCTCTTAATATTGTGTGTGGGGACAGGAAATAAAGTAGAACAAAATGTTAAAAAGTTAAAGAATGGAGAGCAGCTTTGACTGGTGTGTGTTGGGTTTTGCTGACGATGGCTAGAAGAAACCACTTTTTTCCCCCTTCCAGAAAAGCCCATAGTTTTGCCTTAAGTTTATTAATTTTTTTAAAAAATGATTAGTTTTCAGTATGGCTTTAATAAATTATGTGAAATAACTGCTGGTGCACTGCCTGTGAGAATGCTGAACTCTTATGTTGTTCAGCCAGGGCTGCACCATGTTAGGATGGTTACACACATGATGTGGAGAAGGCCCAGGAGAAGACCCCAGGTACGATTTAGTTGTGTTGGATGCAGTGGGCACACAAAGCATGCAAGACCCCAGGCTGGGGGAATTAAACCTAAACTAAAGATCAGTCTACTTGGAGCTATTTGGACTTTAAGCTCTAATCCTCAAACACTTGCACTTTCCATGAGCAGTGACATTAATGGACCTTGGTTTCCGATGGTTTTAGACCATTTGCTTGGATTCCCAACAGCCCAATAAGATTTGAACTGTAGCTGAGGCATTTCTGTTAATTAGGGCATTCATATTGTCTTTATAGGTCTCTGATGTCCTTAATAAGACTCGCCCTGCAACTTTTCTTTCCACAGGAGAGATCAGTGAGTCCCTCTCCAGCCATCTGTTTTCATAAAATACATAAGAAAGGACTGTCTTGGAAACAGCCACTCTGTTCTATCACATTTGAAATTTGCCTGTGGGTTCAGAATATTTCGGGGGAGATAGTAATTTAAATGAAAGCACGTGCATGAAGGGACAGCAGGATCCTGTAACCTTTGTGTTCTCTGGAAACAAGGTTAAAATGAAGTTGTTGTGCACTCCTCACACTGTGTAAACATAACTTGACACCAAATGGTTTTGGTCATGTCATTAGTCATTTCTTCTTATAGAATATTCCATTAAACAAATTTAGCTTTCTCACATGATCTGTAAGTCCAAATTATAGGTTAGGGTTGGAAACCCATATTGAAGAATGGCTTTTGTGTCAGAAATAATACTGAAAAACATTTTTGCTGCTTGCCATCCATAAAAAGAGTGTGATTATGTCAATTTGGAGAAAAGCTATTGTTATTGTATCAATGTTCTAATGAATGCAAGGATATTGGCTTGTGGAATGTGCTTTTATTGCTCGTTACTTGCTGTCCTGTTTGTTATTCTTTTTTGGCTTTGTTTTTAATCTTAGTCATTGTATTAAGAAACCAAATAATGCTGGTGACTAATTGCATCCCAAGAATGGCAAATAGCACAAAGCTGACAGCTTGCAAACAAGTCACAGACTGAAATATATTCACATAAACCTTTTTATTCCTTTCTTTTTTTAAATGCTTGCAAGCAGGAATACTGCAAGTTTCCCATTACTGCTTTTTGTTGCCCAATTATGGAGTCCTTTCAGCCTGGTTTCAGATGGGTGGCACAAAGCCTTACATGGCCCAATTAATTTATATTCTCCTCTTTGGATCTGACAAAAATGTGTGTCTTACAGGTCAGGCTTGAGATCATTTTGAAGACTGTTGCCTTTGGCAATGTTAACCAAGGCCCCAGGCGAGCTCTTAACCTGGACAAGGACTAGACTGATTTAGTTCAAGTCTCTTAGTTCCTCAAAGAGCTGTTTAGAGACTGGGTGTTAATATTCAAAGCTTCCTTCTGTGGAGGTACTGCAGTGTTCTGGCCAGCTTCACAGGAGGCCAGTGATGACAAGCTGGGAAGTGTAATGAGAGGGAGGCGAAAACTCTGAAATTCGGTGGCAGAGCGTAGAAAGGGAAGAAACCAGTTGCAGTTTTCCATCAGATGGACTGGCCAAGTTCTAGGCACCTCTGCTAGGACTGTTTGAATCCCTTGGTTAATTTCCCTTGAATCTGATGGAAGGTGGAAGTTCACATGGTTATATTACTGTTAGGAACAAGGTGGCTTTGGCAAGGCAAGGAAGTTTCTGTTAATGTTCCCATTCAGGGGAAAGGCTGTGATGTAAACTCAAACTCCCTCCTTACTAGCTATTAGAAAAGTCAGGAGCTCCTTCTCCAGACATGGATCCACAGGAAAACACACTTTGCTGGTTCCACTTATCTGGTAAAAACTTGTATTTTAATGGTGTTTTCTACTAATCTCTAGTGTCCAGGCTCTCTGCTCCTTGTCTGCTTCCATTGGATCCAGAGAATGAAATAAGGAGGGTTTGCCAGAATTTGGCTGAAATTAAGGAGATAGTTGATCGAGTCTCACCAAGGAGCTGGCAGAGAGTTTGGGGACTGGTCCAATATGGCACAGGCACCAGTCTAATATTTACAAAATACAAACACAATTGTGTTGAAAAATCTCTTCCTGCTGGGTGAGAAAGGGAAATGAATACAGGAAAATAAAACTTGGGCCTTAAAAGGGAAGGGGTTTTGAAGTACAGTCTAGTTACAGCCTTGGATCACTGTAACTGTGGGAAAATGTGATGAGACAGTGAGTGTACCCAAGCACATTAGTGCTTTTTTGGTTAATTCTGCACTGTTGTGCATAAGCAGGCAATGATGGATTGTCCTGGAGTTCTGTGCATAGTATTAAAGAGAGCTGGATTTAATTGTCCTGCATTTATTGTACAAAAGGAATGAATTATGAGCCACTTTACAGCATCTCCAGTGAAAGTGATTATCAGCACTGCTCCTCGCCAGAGATATAACTCTGTCAAGCAGACTCTCTCCTCTCTTGGGTTCCTTGGAAAAACCTCGTGAATTTGCTCTCTCTGCCAGTGAAAGCTCAGGGTGAAACACAAAACCAAAAGCTGCCAATAGCTATATATTCAGTTCAGATGTTGTCAGAATTCTCCTTTCTGTTTTTTTTTTTTCTTTTTCCCCTGAGTGGAAGATCAGTCAGGATTTGTGGAGCATGCAACCAAAATAGTGTGGCAGAATGTTTTCCCAGTTGGTTGCTCCTTTGATTTTGTAGGTGAACGGTGTGGTTAAGACTTGGCTGTTGGCTTTAATTAGTTTTGACCTACATTCATGCTCACTTTCAGTACAGCTGGTCACAATGCCATGGAAGGGCATCCTTCACCCCCATGCACCCAACTACCTTCCAGCTGTTTTCACACTGCTCCTCCACACAACACACAGATAACCCCAGGAACAGGTTTTAGCTGAGGTGGACGTTTAAAAGGAATGTTATGAGCTCCACTCCTGAGACGGTGCAATAACTCATCTGCAGAAGAGCAGGGAGTTTTGCTCTTCATTTTCCATTGACTACTGTGGTGCAATAGAGGACTGTGGGGTGAATTGCAGGGACCGTAACATTGCCTGCCATAAAGATATTTGGGGAGCAGAGGGGCTTGTTCCCCAACATTGTGGAATAGCAGCTGCAAGGGGAGATTTTGTTTTAGGGTTTTGGATGTGTGGAAGTATTTTCAGTCCCTTCTAGGGAGCTAGTTCATGTACTTTGGGGAGCTATGGGTCCTGTCCCTCATCTAGTTGGCTTCTTGTGCTGCCTTGCAAACAAACATGGGATTCCTGTGTGATCACAGATGTTGTTATACCTGTGGTAGCCCCTATAGACCCATGGAACAGCACACAGAGATAACAATGTGTATGTAACTGTGCAGGCTGCCTTTCTGCACCACTCCACACGAACAGATTTCACATGGATTTATCAACAATTGCCAGGAAATCTGTTATTGAGAAGAAGAAAAGGGCAAAACAAAAGCCCTGTTAAAAGAGCTGGACTGTAATGGCACTACCAGGTAGCATGTGCAATTCATTTAACTACGAGTCTACAAATGTGTTAGCTCATAGCTGTGGTAACACTCGTGGCAGCAGTCCCCAGGCTGAAAACTGTCGTGGTAATTAATAACAGTTAAGAACAGAGGTTATGTGGAGTGTCATAGCGACAGGTCATGAATTAGGAGAGGAGTGTTTGTGGTCACGTCTTATGTATGCAGAGAATTATTTTTGAAGCAATTCCCTAAGTAACTATACTCATGCATTTTGGAAAAATCAGCTGTTTAATGCAGAAACTGGTGATGAGTCTTTCATTCCTTCCACTCTGTCATTCAGTTGATTTATTTGCAGTCGTTTGAGTCTAAGTCAGAGGAGTATCGGATGCAACAGAAAAAATTTAGGAAAAAGGACTTGGAAATGTACCTTGTGGAAACTTAATGTGGACTTCAAAAATTGTCTGGACAGAGCTGCTGCGAGAGGTTGTGAAGTTAAATGAGTGGATGAGCTTTTCACAGGATGGGAAGTTGTGGGTGGTTACTTATCTGTCATTCAGAAATGGGCCAGTCTCCCAGGAAGGACTGGATGAGAACCTGGTGACAAAATGGTCCTTCACTCCAGAGTGCAGATCCATGGTGATGTAGGGATATAAGAGGTTCTCAGCATCTGGGAACACAATGCAGTAGGATCAGTATTTTATGCAGTGAGAATTTTCACCTTTTCCTTTGCAAATAGCTGTTTGCCTGGTGGTTGCCAGGTTCATTTGGGATATGGGAAACAGAAGTCGACGTCATTCCTAATTCTTGAGGTAACATGAGGAATTGAGTGTTTGATGTGCTTTTGGAGTCCTAGCTGCAAGGGTAGGACAGCAGTGGAGGAAGCTGTCTTAAGAAGAGCTATTCCAGAAGCATTATGGCATAGCACTTACTACACTTTACCGATCATGCCCAATTTAATGGGACAGCACTGCACATATCCAAGGGCTGGATTTCCAAGTACTGACAATCTCAAATTCTGTTTGATTAAAGAGCCAAACTGTCTTAAGTGCTTTGTAACCAGAGGGCTGCATGTTTCAAAAGAGCCAAGCCTTTAGACAACAGGTTTGAAAACCTGGCTGGATTTCAGTGCAAGCCTGGCTTTAGAAACCTTTATATCTTCACTGAGCACAAAGGGATAGGCTGTCTTTAAGTTTGTGCCTTCATTAGGAGGAGCTGAATCCTATTGATTTCAGCATGCATTATGGCTGGCTCAGACCTCTTCAGTGTGTGACCCCTTAGCACCATACTTAAAAGCACTGCCGTGGCAACGAGGGCGAAACCGCCAGTGGCAGAGGAAGAGGGAATGGCACAAGGTGAAGAAGGGACATCCTCTTCTCATTGATGGAGATTTTCCCATAATAGAAAAAGGGGAGGGGAAAAAAGGCTTGATAAGTCAAGTGGCTTGATTTGTAAGTGAACTTACTCTAAAGTAAACACAATGCCGTATGTGTCTCGTTTGCCAGTGAGATCATCTGTTTCTTTGTTAGGGAAGAAAATATGTTTCCTTTCCAAGTCCAGGGCCACTCAGGCAATTTACATGAACAAATAAAGATGAGGTTTAGCAGCACTAAATAAATAAAATACAGCTCTAAGTGGCCACCAAAGAACAGAGCTGCTTGAATGGAATAGTACTGGGACGTGAGCCAGGGGGCTGCCGTTTGCCATGGCTGCCTACGGTTCCCCATCCAAGCGCCGCTCGGATGCTGCTTGCTGAGGTCAGGTTTACAGCTGCAGCAAAACATATACTGGGAGATAAACAAGCTACACTGTGGATGAGCAGCAGGGCAGAGAACATAAAGCTGTGCCATAGCCATGAGCTTTGCAGAAAGTAGTTGGGCTCTTGCCAGAGTAGCATGGATCGAGGCTGGCTGGGGCAATCAGTGTTTATCTCTTGTTAAAAGAGGTGGACAGCTTGTAACTGATCTCTCACCAGCTGCATCCTATAGTTGCTCAAATGTATTAAATGAAGTCATTCCTCATTTTCTCCTCTTTTAAGATTAGGACCTGGCCACTCTTCAGTGCTTCTAGGCATGGAGCAGGTGTGTAAAACATCTGATGTGAGGAAAAATCAAAGCACTCCAACCTAGAGCTGCATTTCATTGTGGATTCAGCAAATGTGTGAAGGCTTGAGGTTCTGTTGTTCATGGCTATTTCCTCATTGTATAAAGAACTGATGTGAGTAAATATCAGCTGGATTAAATTCTCCTTCTGTCTCCAAGTCAAACCAGACATCTTCCAGTCTGGCGCTGCAACTGGGGCACGGTGACATACCATGTGTTTCCAGTACAGCTCTGTTTTGGGAGTGAGACAGTGCTCAAACAAATAACCAGCTTGTGTCACACTGTTACCAGTCCAAACACCTTGTACCACATGTGAACAAACGAGTCCTACCCTCCCCTCCTTATTTCGCTTACCCGTGTAATTCAGGGTCAAGGTCTGAGACAGCATCATGTCCAGGGCATTAGTCTGAGCAAACAGACGTGTCTCTTTGCTCTGTAGTCGGGATGTTTTGGCAGTAGCTCTGTGTTAGCTCCACCCTAGTGTGGGAGGCCTGAGACTGTAGTACCACTCTTGAACTGTTCACTTGTCTGTGTCTTCTGAATAGATCGTTATTTCTAGTGTATGGGTAACAACTTGATTTGCTATGACCAAGTAGCTGAGCTAATGCTGCAGTGGCTCTGTGGTTTGCTCTGAGGCCAATGTCATAGCACTTATAAATTTAAAATAGAGGAGCAGATATGCTGTAGGGTTTCATATCAGTACAGCAGACATGAACATAGCTGAGTGATGGAAACGCTGCAGGGGAGAATTGCCCTCCCATCCTGTCCAGTGCAGGTGCGATGTGATCTGCTTCTGTCAGGATCTCATGTCCACAGTTGATCAAACTGTTTCTGCAATGTAATTATCACAAATGAGTTTCCTACCTGCAGTGCAGGTGTTTCACCAATAGCCAGCAGAAATGGGCACCTCCAAAGTTACTTCACCCATCCTAGCACAGTTCTTTAAGATACCAAAATTGAATTTTTCTGCCTGCATTTCACTTTGTCCTTTCACAACAGAGGGAGCCAATGCAACCATCTTAATTTCAACATCTATTCTTTAGATGGTTAATCCTGGGTGGGCTTGATCTCTTCTGATCTGAGATTCTTCTGTACTCACAGTTGTCCCTGACTTTTCAGTCTGAATGTCACCGTGTGCAATCTGAACTCGGATCAAAGGCCTGATTCCAGATTACTCTGTTCGTGTTGCAGCTGCAGTGTTGCTCAGAAACTGTTTGAGGGCCTCTTAGAATACATTCTAAGAGTGCACCAAACTGCACCCAGGCATCCTTTAGTTCTTTACATCCTTACTGACTTGCTCAGGGTGAAGTCTGGTTTGACAGCCCTATCAAACCTCTATTCGGGTACGTACAGATTGTGTTAACTAATTTGAGATGCATCATTCTCTTCTCGTCTGTGATTCTCTCTTGCCTTCCTTACCCCTGTCACTTCTGTGCTTTCACTCCCACTCCCTCAAAAGGTGAATTTACAACAAACACACAGGCATATTTATCACTAGAATGAACCTAAACTGCACCGAAGTGCTTACTGATATGTACTGTTAAACTAATAAAACCTTTCAAGAATTAAGCTAGAGCAATATAAATATAATTGATGTGGAAACTGTGAGCAGAATGAGTTGGATGAGAGTATCAATGGGAAAGTCAGTGGGATGCTAGGAAGTCCATGTACTTTGCATCCAGATGCATTTGGCCTTTGGGTTTCACATCTGCTATCCTCAAGCGTGGCCATGAATGGATATGTGAGTTATAGTTACCCTTGTTTGTAGCTCAGCAGATGGGGACATACTTGTTCAGTGCCTTTATTAGAAGTATTCTTTCTATTAGCTCAGCATTTTAAATGCTAAGACCTGGATATTCATTCTAGCCAACTCCAGGTACTTGAGCGAGGTAATTCTATTACTAACTCAGATGTTACAGGATTTCCCATGTGTGTCTCAGGAGCAGGAAGTAGATCTCTCTTGAGAAAGCCCCAATTCTCTTAAGAGATTGACCTCACTCTCAAAGCGTCTGTGTCTCCACACCGGCTGTAACGGAGCCTAAGTAGAGTACTGTGGTTAAATACCTAAAGTTAGGTGAAATCTGGGCTGGGAATTGGTGCATCTCAAGGACCTTATGAGGAGAACAAGCCAGCATTATTCTTCCTAGTTGACAGATAAGAGACTGAACTAATATGCCCAAAGCAAAACAGAAAGTCTGGCAGATTTAGGAACTGATCGTGTGTGTTCTGAAGCCCAGTTGTAGTCTTAACAGTTTGTACACCATTCCCACTGCACACAGCTGATGCCTGACCCCAACAAAAATATTTATTTCTCAGATATTGTTAAGATATCTATATATTTTATGTATGTATAAAAGTATGCTAAGATACACCTGCACTGTCCAGATGCTGTACTAGCAGATTGGTGTTACTAAAATGCACAGCTTTTCACACACAAAAAGAAAAAAAGATTGTTAAGTCCAACTCACTTTGGCTGATGTTGGATGGGAATTAAATCCATGGAGAATTATTGAATCTGAAGACCTCACCTGGCTCAGGAAACCCCCAAGCTGCAAAGGTTCAAGGGGAAAGAATCTCTACAGAGCTGCCCTGGTGTTAATACTCTTCACCAGGTATCAGTGGTGGGCTCGTGACTTGTATGATCCTTTAGTGTGACACAGTACCTCTGTTGATGGACCCTTCCCCTGTTGCAGAAAACAGCTACAGCACAGCTTAACCCACAAAGATGAGAAGAGCCTGGGTGGGCTCTTGAGCATATGAAGGAGCGTGAAGCATGAATTCAAACTTTGGTTCATCTTTCCAGTAACTGCAGTGCCATGAGTGCAGTCAAGGATCCAACATTGACAGTCTCAGGGGATGTTGTGATGCTGCTAAAATTACAAGAATAAGATTTATTTTTAGCAAAACAGTTAAGAGCCCCACAAATCATATTGAGGAGCACAGTTCTGATTATAGATCTGTAACACGTTTGCAGTGATTAAAAAAGAGCTGCATCAGGTGATCTTGATAACACAGCATTTGTACACTGAGGTAGTAGATGCAGCTGTGGCAAAAAAGATGGGTTGTTTTTTTAAATAAAAAACCCAGAAGTTCTATTTTAATAGCAATTATTTATTTGTAAACTGTAGCAGAAGAGTAGCTAGAATCAGAGACAAGACCTGCTAGTCTGGAGGTTGGGAAGGGCTATAAAATGAGAAACATGTTCCGCTACAAGGACATACATCCATTCACCTTTGTTGACTCTCCTCAACACCTGCTGCACTTTAGATATATCCTTACCTTCAACTTTACTTCATTTTTGACATAAACATTCCTTAAAGTTTAACATGGATAAAGGTGGACTCCAGGAAGGTTTGCAGCCCACATCTAAATTACCCTTCTAAATAGTTTTTCAGAATAGTGAGAGAAGTGCAGCTCTCACTCCCTCATCTTGATTTTATAAGGGGCCGAGTGTGCTGGGAGATGCTGGAATTACAGAACCTCCTAAACCTGGTCACACCAGTGAAGATTTCACACTTAGGAGATGTGTGTTACTGCTGGGGACCAGGTTCTTGGCCAGCCATGGGCATGTACTGATTGTAGTGGGCAGCTTAGTCTTGAGTGGGACAGTACCAGCCCCAGGTCATTGGGGGTGGTGGGAATGCTCAGAGGGTTCTGCACAACCTGGAACACCTCTTGTGTGAAGACAGACTGAGAGAGTTGGGGTTGTTCAGCCTGGGGAAGAGAAGGCTCTGAGGAGACTTTATAGCAGACTTCCAGTACCTGAAGGAGCTACAGGAAAGCTGGAGAGGGGCTGTTTTACAAGGGCATGGAGTAAAGGACAAGGAGGAATGGCTTTAAACT
Organism: Heliornis fulica; assembly: GCA_013399135.1. NCBI lineage: Eukaryota > Metazoa > Chordata > Aves > Gruiformes > Heliornithidae > Heliornis > Heliornis fulica. The sequence continues at coordinate 238,831 of VXBZ01003680.1, read as the reverse complement.
GAGAGTAGATCTAGGTTGGATAAAAGGAAGAAATTTTATATTGTGAGGGTAGTGAGGCCTGACAGAGGGTGTGCTGAGAAGCTGTGGCTGCCCCTGGATCCCTGGCAGGGTTCAAGGCCGGGTTGAATGGGGCTCTGGGCAGCCTGAGCTAGTGGAGGGTGTCCCTGTAAATGGCAGGGAGTGGGACTAGGTGGAATTTGAGGTCCCTACCAACCCAAGCCATTCTATCCCATTCTAAAAGCACTGGTTCCCAGTTCAGTTTGTTCTGGTTCAGCTTTTCAGCTTGTTTATGTAACTTTAGTGTGTGTCTGAGCCAACCAAGACAACTGTGAGCCATAAGGTATTTTGAGTTTGGGAAACGTGGGGGAAAATATGTAAAAAGCAGCCTTGTTATTTACCTCACCTGTCCAGTCCCCAGTAGGTCCAAGGATTTACAAGGAGCTCTCCCAAGATTAGATATCCTGGGTTTTATGGGGCTGAGTTCAGCAGTTTGTGAGATCAAACAGGGAGCACTGAGTCCTAAATTTGTTTCAGATACTAAATTTAAAGTCTGATGGGGAACTTGGGGATTTTGGGTGGGGATTTTTTCCTGCTCAGAGTTTTATTTTTTTGCAAACTGAAAACAAGACCTGGTGCATAAATTTCTAGGTAATCATTTTCTGTTGGAAAGTGTCATTTCCTTGAAATTAAAATTATTAATAGGTTTAATCTGGCAAAATTATACTTTGTGAAGAAAGTTCAGTTGGATGTTTTACATTCCTCCTTTAGGATACCAACATGAGCAGTTCTAGCTTGTAATTGTAGAACAATCATTTATCTTGAGCTTCAACTTTACAGCATCGCATATAAGAAAAAATTCGTTCACAAGTACACATCAAATGCTATTTTCATCCTTTTGGGTCTGCAAGATACTTTTGGCCTCTAGACTTCAGTCTGGTTTCTTGGCACTTCATTATCAACCACATACATGGCACTGTTTAGTCAGCTGCTCCCTCCTGTGATACATCCAAGATAAGCTCATACCTTGGAGAGGCAAAATTTTGTGAATTCCCACCATCTTTAAAAGGCAACTTGTTCTTCCAGGCTGGACCTGTCTTGGGCCCACAGGGCAACAACCTCAGAGTTTGCTTAAGGAGTTGTTCCAATAAATGTAACTAGTGCACTTCTGTCTAGATCACATTTGAAAATGCACTTTCTGGCTCTCCTCCTCTTTGAACAAGTTATTTGTGTCTTCCTTGCATGAGCTATGGTAGGATGATCTGTGATTTAGATTTGCTTTCTTCAGCCTAGACAATCCTAAGCTCAGAACTGCAAACCTGAGCACCCCCAAGCTGACAGAAGCTTGAAGCTTAAAGCTAGAGCCAGCTCTGTTTTCATAGGCGATCCTTGTGGGATGCAATAAGTATTGCAGGTCGTAACTGCATTGTATGGTGTCTCAGTTCCCTGTAGAAAGGGAAGTGGCTGGAACTCTGTTTCATTCCTGGGGCCATTTGCAGGTTCTCACTGAGGTGTAAGTTTTGTGGCCAGTAGCATTTCTGGTACTTCTTTGAGCCTGTGACTTCCCATTCATTAAATCGGAGGCTGCAGCCTCCAGTCACTTGCTCACTTTCATCTCTGTCCCCTTGTTGTTGGCCCTGGGAACACTTCAAATCCCTTTGTGGTGAAGCCTGTTTTCTCTGGATTGGAGTCTGTGGGGTGCAGAGACTGCAAGCCAGCTCCACCTGAGCTGAAGATGGTGGTGGCCTTCCAGATACAGTCTCTCTAGCCTCAAAGAGGCCAGTGGTGGGACTTAAGAGTAACAGGAGATGGCTGGGACTGGATGGACCAACAGCGAAGTGGCCTGGGAGAAGTAAGGGCTCTGTGGGGCTGTGATGTTTTGTTTGGGATGCATTGGAGCTCTGCCATCAGGCAGCTGTCTGGCACCAAGGGGATACAATAAGAGGTCCAAGAGCTTACATCCTCTGAGGCAGAGCACAAGAATCCACAGTGGAGCCAGCCTCTCCCCCTTCCAATTTTTTCTTCCAAAAAATGGCTAATGTAAATAAATTGTCTGTTCACATGTGTCTTGGCATCTGAATAGAAACACTTGTCTGTGCACCCCCACCAGCCCCACTCCCTTGGCATTTTTGCTAAATGAGCCTTTCTTAATCAGCCTTGGCTCAACCCAGAGTTATTCCGTTGGTATTTCCCTCTTGGACTGATAACGAGCTGAAGGAGCATGCTGTAAAGCTGGTGACATATACCAGCTCTAATAATGTCCAAAAGCTAAAAGGTCCCCATGACCTGGTCTGTGCAGGAGATAGACATTGGGCAGAGACCCAGGGGCAGCCTGAAACCCACGTGTCAGGTTCTATCCATACCACTTTGCTTGCCAGGGTCTCTGTAGGGGGCTCAGACTTGCTAAAAACTCCTCCCTTGGTGTTAGCATGACAATATCCAGGGTGTTCCTCAGAACGTTGGTCTTACATGGAAACTCTTGATGTGGCTATACCTTAACATTATTGATAGCAAGTTACTGAAGGGGGGAAATAACATATGTTTAATAATAGAATTTCATTAAATGATAATACAGATAGGTTATTGCAGGGAAAAATACTCACACAAATTGATTTTGACCGGGTCGCTCTAACTTCAGGTTGTTTTGCACAGACCAGAAGAGAGGTGGTAGGTCACATGTTACAAAATGCTTCAGGTGCTTCCAGTTGGAAAAATAAATATTCAGGCAATTACAATGCCTCTTGTTAAAGAAGATGGAAACATATTGTCATCCTCCTCACGATGTGCATTTCCTGTGCTGCAGGATAATCAGCCACCGAGACATCCTCAATCTTGTTGGATTATTTGCGGCTGCACCTGCCTGAACTTTCTCTCTCCTGATTAACATTTGATTAAATCCACTTTTAAAATGCCAGCATGCCTGCAGCACTGGGGGGGCACTCGCAGAGAGTGTTTTGCTCTCCATCCTGATTGCATCTGAATTAATTATGCTAAGTGCTAAGACAGGAACAATATTGATGTAACAGAAGTTTATTAGGTTGATGTGGTCATTCAGACAAGAGGGATGTAAGCGGCTTCATGTGCTTCAGCTGTGGCCTCCCATGAGGAGAAAATGTCATCTCATTATTATTCAGATTGACCTAATTTGGGTAATTTCTTTCTGGGAGCAAGGTAGTTTCGGAATCTCATTAGTTTACCGGCATTTGCATGTGTTAATAGAGTTCTTGCTTGTTTTTAATCTTCTGTCCCTTCCTTAACATTGCAAATGGGAGTGTGGTGAAAGTCAGGGAGTTGTGTAGGGGGTCTGAAAACTTTCAGGATGTCATTTTGGACCTGCTCTGCCATCTTTTGTTCATGGACCCCCAACCTGATGCTCACTGATATGGGAAGTTGTCTCTGCTCCCCATGGCTGGGGCTCCTGCAAGGACATAAGGGTGCTGCCGTCTTTCTCAGCCCTCCTGTTTGTGCCAGACGGGAAGAAGTCCTGATTTCATTGTAAGAACACATAGCATTTATCAGATATCTCTTTGTTTTAATCTGCATTATATACTTAATCATAAGTGCCTCAAGCTTATACAAGTCTGTCCTGTTGTGTGACAACCCAGGAGTAAATCCTGCCAGGAACAAATGTCTTAAGAGTATAATCCATGTTGGAGTACAGTTATCTCTGGCAGCAGAGTTGGTGAGCTCCCTTTTCAGCAGGCTGTGGTGTGATGGAGGACTGGCCATGAGCTCTGCTGTGGTACAGACATCCTGGGGTCAAGGGGGCTTCTTGGGTAGTGTTGGGCATCTCCTTGTAGAGGGAGCTCTGTGATGGTCTCCAGCAGCATGTTCTGGGTTTGGCAGGGTTTGATAAAGCCTGGCACCTCCAAGTACCCATTGCCATGCTGGCCATGGGGTCCTCAGCAGCAGTTTCATTTTACATTGGATGACTTCAGACAAAAATCCAGCCTTCCATTACTGCCTTTGTAGTGACAGTCGTTGGCTCAAATGTGATTAGTCTACCTTGATGGCCTTTAATGGCAGATGTCAGGAGACCTCAACTTCTCACAATACAATATAGACTAGATAAGTGCTTGGAATATATATATACTTTTTTTTAAAAAAAAGTAGTTTTCTCAAGCTTTATGAATCTCTGTGCTCTGTGATTTCTTTTTTTATGTTTTTGTTTGGGTGGTTTTTTTTCCCCCACTAACAAGTGTTTGTGCAAAATTTTCTTAAATAACTCGGTTACCCCCCAGGCAAACCTGTTACAGGGAGGAGAGACAAGGAACACAGATTTTATTTTGCTCTGGGATACCTGTTTTAATTTATATGGGTCCTGTGTCCCATTGGTATAAAGCTATAGCTTTGTCTGGTAGCAGCAGCTTTTCTATCAGGTGATGTTTTGAATCTGTAACAAGCCAGGAAAGGAAGAGAAAGTTGCCACTTTTTTATTTTTTTTTTCACCAAAAATTATTCATATGTTTTGCTAAATGAGTAACAAAAAACTCTTCTCCCAAATGTTTTACATTTATTTTTGCTACAACTCCCCTTTCCAAAAAAGGGAAAATTATAAGTCTAATAACTCATTAAAACAGAAACTTGAGAAAGATTATTGGGGAAGCTGTCATGGGGGGAAGGGAATATCTTGAAAAATCTTTTCCTGAAAAATGGTTTAACACCTATTCCTGGAACTAAAAATGAATTATGTTTGTTTGAAGAATACTTGGAAAAATCATTTTCAGGCCAGCTACAGATTAAAGGTGGGTGGTTGGTTGTTTTCCCCTTGTAGCCATGCTGTTTGTTTGCTGTAGGCTGATTTTCCCATTCTGCAGCATCTCCCTGCACTGACCATGTTCCTCCCTGCTCTGACAGAGGTCCTGCAGTGTGAGCCTGGACCTGATTTTTGTAGTGGATGCCCAGCTTGCTTCTGCAGATCTCCACAGTGGCTTTACATTTGTTACTTGTTTCACCTTTTTCCCATGAACCCAGTGAGCTCCCTGGACCTCTTTTATACTTTTGGAAGGGATTTTTACTAGTTGTTGGGTGGGTTGTTTTGCTGATTTTTATTTTTTTTTTCAAAGGATTTTCTTTCCTGATTGCTGGAGGCTGAATGGGTAAACAAAAACATCTGGACTAAAAAAAAAGTAAATAAGTTAATAATAATCCAGATAGGCTTATTTATTGAGCTTTGAGTTGCTGGCAAATAGCTGACTGTAGCTGTATTAAATTACCCTCCACAAGTATCTAGTCTTCATTTGTAACTCAGTCTTATAATTTGCTCCATACTGATTCTGCACCCTCTCCTCCTCCCACAGTTCCCATTTGAAAGATGGGCCTTTCACTGAATTTTTTTCTTATGATGGTATGGCTGATAATAAATTTTATCACCCTTTTCCCCTCTCAAAGGGGCCACTTGTAGACCAGTCCTAGCTCTGGATGTGTTGTCTACAGGTATTTTTCTCCTCCTTAATCAAGCAATGGGTTTTCAGAGTAGGTAGGTTTTTCAGGGCACGTTTCTTTCCTGCCAGTGATATGAATTATTGAAAGAGAAACAATAGAAAGAGAATAAAGCAGGTGACATGCCAAAGTATAGTTGCTGTGACTGATGCATTTGCAGTATGAAGACAACTTTACTGTAACAGGTCTCCCAGAGCTCCTCTGGAGGTCACTCGTCTGCTGACTGTCAGGGTAACGGTTTTCAGATCCCTCACAGCCCCTCTTTGCCTTTATAAGACAGGTCTGCTGCATGATGTGGTAGAAAAGAGTGTCGTGGCCTGAACAGCTGAACAGTCCATCCTCATTTGAATTAAGTGTAGGTAGATGCTGCACATCTTCATATGGTCTGGACTGTCCCCAGCCAGGAGATAGCCACTGCGCTTTCCTCAGCTGTGAAACTGAAGAGGCTTTGTGACCTGGATGACATGAAGGGAAACTGCTTACATCAGAGGCAAAGCCTTGTTCTTTATATATGTTCTTCACTGCCTGTATCTGGACCTTTCTAGCAGGGCTTCCCATGATTGAACTCCTGTCTTCATTGACTGGGAAGCCTGAGGAACCTAATTTTGAAACATCTAAGGAGCATTTAGCTGGGTGAAAAAAAATCAGTGTGAATAACCTGAATAAGGCACCACAGTTCCTGTGGTGGTAGGGTCCCTTTGCCCAAAAGCAGGAGCACGCCCTAAAGGGTTGCTCCTCCAGGGAGAGGTGTTTCACGGGATGTGTGGGGAAGGGTTCCTGTGCTGGCCACAGGCTTTGGAGGCTGCTCCTCTTGTCAGAAAGGCTGAAATATTTCCTTTTTGCCTTGGTTTCAGGTTATGAGCATGCATTTATAATGTAAGCTAAAGTCATAGGTTGAGGTTCAAGGGATTACTGTGGTGTAGCAGAGTAATAATTAAAAGTCTGCAAGTCCTTATTTTACATATGTTCCCAGTGCAGAAGATGTGCTGTACCTTTTTAAGCAGCTTTATTAAAGGACTCAAAACTGCAGGTGTCCCTAAGCTCTGGTGTGTATTATGGAGGAGTCTCTATGGCTGTGTCACCAGAGGAGAACTCTTATCAGGTTTTTCTAAATTTCTTCCAAGACAGTGGTTGAAAATCAGGGGAGATGAACACCTTTGTGAGCACCACACACATGGGACACTGAAAAGCAGAATTTCTTTTTCAGGGAAGAAATGTGTTTGTACTCTAAGTTGAATCATAAAAGCAATGTTTAAATGGTTTTGGAACAGAAATTCCAGCCTGCCCCAAAATGAACCTCTATAGAAACCGTCCTGTGCTTCCTTCTTGAGGATGACCCAACTCTGCCAGAGTGTTGAAGATAACAGATCAGCCATCATGCAGAGGTATGATCCACAGAATCATTTTGACTTTGATGTTAATATTTCAGCATAACATGACAGTCAAAAGTAATAGTATTCAAGAAGTTATGAATGCTATTAGAAAGAAGCAATGAAAAGTCTAACAATGACATGGCAATGTCCAAATGATTGAAACTGAATTTTCTCTTTGATTAATTTTGTCAAAACTGAAACTTTGTGCAAAATATCTTGGAGCTGAGATGGTGTTTCCCAGGAGAAAAATATTGCTTCAAAAATTATTTAATCAGGTAGATTTGATGCATATTATGAAAATTAATGGTTGTTTAAGTCTATAGGAGAAAAGCGATGTGTCATTTAATAGCAGAATGTTCTAATGAAGTGCACCTTTTAATCAATAAATTACCATGATTCTGGTTCACTGTGTTTCTCCACCTCATCTAGCAGCTGAGCACCAGCTGCCTTGGAAAGGCTTTTGTTGAGATAATCTGAATGCAGACAGCTGACTCAATAGTGTTTTAACCTACTCTGTACTTTATCTTCACTCTCACTTTCATATGGTCTCCTGCTACAAGCCATCCCTGAGATGGTAGGGCAAAGAGATCTGACAAACACACTTTCTTTTGTGGGTTTACAAGGTCGAGTAGCTGAAGGATTGTTTTCATTACTGACATCCTGCTGTAGTAAAAGATCAAATTTAATACATATGACGATTGTTACATTACTTAATCCACTGTTTGCCTTCTAATTTAGCTTGAGTTTGCCTTGTTATTTGGTATGTTAGAGGAAGGCTATAATTTAGCTGTTTGGCACACCCTTCTTATCATTGTGTGTTCTTAATATCACACACTGGGGCCTCCAGCTGTAAGATGTCACGGGATAGCGAGCTCATTTGCTTATCCTAGCTGACTTGGGGAGAGGATGCATCTGGTGTTGATTTTGTCAGACCTCTCCATCAGTTTTGGCAGATCTTTTTGTCTATGGGAATGCAGGTACACAAAATGCTGTGTGCTGCGACAGGGAGGCAGGTGTCTGGATGCTGGGTTGTATGCTAGGTGCATGGAGAATATACCAAATGGGGAATAGGCCCATGTCTTTGGCGACCTCTGGTCATGTTGTGGTGAGCATCTGTGCTGGTTGTCTGGTTATTCAAAGAGGTAACTTGATGCATCACCTGCTCTGCAGTATCATCGGAGAGCAGTAGAGCCACGTGCAGTGTCCATACTGCATTCTGATAGCGGCTCCCAGCATGGACCTCCTCAGCCCCATGACCCCATCGTGCCTGGGGTGGTATGAAACAGGTCAGGGAGCAAGCTGACTGGTATCCTGCATAGATGATCATGTGCATGGTGCTCAGCTGGTTCCTGCTGGTCTGGGGAAGTTGGTTCATGGTTATTCTGTGGTTCTGGGAGACTGTTTTTTATTTAATTTGGTTTTCTTATGCTAGATTCCCAAACCTGAGAGCAATAGAGAGATTCTCCTTTTAAGCTTCAGAAGGCATGAGAAGGTATAGCCAGGCACTGTGCTACTAATAACAGAAGGGCAACTTGCATATTCAGCACTGGGATATCTAAGTGAGCTTTGCTCTGCATCTTCAAGGGCAAATCATATGGAAGTCCTCCCCTGCCAGGCTCCACAAAAGGATAATTTGTGTGCTCAGAGAAATCAGCATCATCCAGCCCATGCAGAGACAAGCCTGGCTATTCTTGGTAGAAAAATTGCCATGGAGTAGTCTGTGACGTTGTAGGACTTTGTGAGGTTGATGGGGTTTGTAGCATGGTATCATGAGTTGCTGGAAAGGTTTTGAATGGTGCTGACGTGGTTCTTGTCCTTTTGGAGTGTAATAAATTGCTTGTCTGGTTGTAGGCAAGAAGATTCTAGATTTGTTATAGAAGAATGAGCTCCTGGATCATTAGTCCTGGCTACAAACCAATGGGCAGTGGAGCACCACACCACAAGAAATCCCAAACCTCTTGTGTGTGGGTGGTGGTGGTCGTGGTGTTTTTATTTAGTTAGATACAGGAATGTTTAGTAAACAGCTGATGGGATCCAGGATAGTGTTACAGTGCTTTCTTTGGCTGGGTTGGGTTTTTTTTTCCTGTTTGGGTTTTGGGGTGTGTTTGTGTTTATTTTTGGGTTTCCTGTGGGGGGAGAAAATTATTCCAGTGGCGTTCTAGGACGAAAGTCACATTGCAGAAGTGAAGATAAGATTATGGGACTCCCTTTTATTTTAAGGACAAGCAGCATTCAGACCATCCGAGGCGAGATGTTAGCATGTGGCCATTCGGTTTGTGCGCCACACATGTGATCAATTTAACCAGGGGAGGATTTCGGCAGGGTGGGGAGGCCGATGTTTCTTGTGACATGTGGAATGTTAAGCCACAAAAATGCAACCACAAAATCAGCAGATTAGAATTCCCATTTGTAGGGAATAAATAATCATTATGGTGAGATAGTCCACAAGGGATTAACACGGCTGCTTCCAATTCTGTTGCTCTGTTGTTCAATGTGCTGTGACATTTTTTTCCGTGCACATACCTCCCTCTTTTTTTTTTGGCTTTTTATTTTCTTTTTTCTTTCTCTTTTTTTCCTGGTTGGTATTGTAGTTGTCACGGTGATTTATGGGAATGAAGGTAACCTTGCAAGGTTTGTACATACCTCTTGTTTTATTTCTTGCTTGTAATTATGTTATGCACCTGTTGTTCTCCATTGGGGCCCACGTGCTCGGAGAACCAATGCTCATGCTGCAATGGGTTTGCTCAGTTTTACAGCATTTGTTAGTCACATCTGACAGATCTATTCTGGCTTTGTGCCAAAGAGCTGCCTCGCAGCATAAATCATTCTTACACTGAAGAGAAGAGCATGGTATCTATTTCAGGTTCCCACCCACCAGAGCCTCATAAATCTGGGCAAATGTTTCAAGAAACAGGTTTGATTGTTTAGAATGAGCTAATGCTGCAAAGCCCTTCTTAGTCCTGAACTGAGTTTGGGACTCTGACGCCCCAGGCTTATAGGGTTAATGTAGATTTATAGGATATGTCTGCATCACTCTGAAAAAACAAGCTCAGGAGCATGTTGCCTTCTCAGCTCCACAAGCTTCTCATCTGCACCAAGGCCTCCCCAACCATGTGTCTTGGCGCTGAGTACCTGATGTCATGTTAACTGTTCTGTTAACCTGCCTGGCACATGCAGACATGTGTCTGCATCCTCGATAGGAAGCCTCCAAACCAAGGTGTTGAAAGCATCCATATCTCAGATTGCAATGTGCATGTGTCCTTAATTTGCCCTTTTAGTCCAAAGACAAAGGAGGAGGTGGCACGGGCTGCTGTGTTAGAGGAGAAAAGCACTGATTTCCGAGGAGGACCTTAGATGTTCTGAATGGCCTTCAGAGGAAGCTCTTTCCTTCACTGGGGAGAGGCTGGCTGGCTGAGAACTGTATTAGGTGGTGGTACCCTTTGCAAGCCTTTGGGGCCATACAGGGCATTTTCCTCCAGGGTGAGAAATTATCTATGGCACTTTGTAGCTCACAGCTCTTCCATGGCTTTCTGTTCCAAATTAATAGTTGAACTCTGTGCTCATGGACTCATGCCTCTATTCAACATAAAATCTATCTAGTATGTCATCTGGGTAGTCACTCTGGGTTTTTTGTAGATCTGTCTTCTGTGCTAAAAGAATTCTTGGAACATAGTAAAATTCTTTGGCTTTCAGAAATTTTTTTCCATTGATTAAAGATTTTCTTGATGGGAGAGTGTCTCTGTTCTCAACATTTTACTATTGAGCATTTTTTCCTCTTCTAACATGGTTGATGCAACTATTCCCAAGTGAGTATGGAAGTCACTCTTGTGTATCGTGAAGGAACGTGTCAGCACTTCTGTAATTGTCTGACAGCTATTTTTTATAAACTTTGCAGGGGACTAGTTCAGGAAGCAGGAAATATGTGGCTAGGGTCTTTAGGTTAAGTAAATCCACATTTGGAAAGGTCTCTGAGCATGACTTCAGGTGTAATATATAAGCTACAAGAAGTTTTACTGTGAAGAGAGCAATTAATGAAGATCTGTTTACAGCTTATTTCTCTGATGCCATAGAAGAGGTGGTCTCTTTTCCCTATCTGTGTGCCTGTTGGGATGAAAATTGTCAATGTTAACTGACAATATATAACGTTACTTCTCTGCTGAAGTATCCAGATCACTTGAAGGTCTCTAACAAAATCCAAGGGAGAAATGATCACAGGAGCTTCAGTTTCATGGGAAGTCACCCTGAAAGATAGCCACATGGTATGACTTGTCCTCATTGTGGCCTGGAAGCACCAACTCTCAGCCTTCCTAACCTCCTGCATGCAGCACTCCAGAGGCACTTCCAGGTATTGAATTTGCAAAGCATGGACTAGCATGAGGAGTGGAGACCCCACAAACCATGTGGGGACATCAGCTTTCCAGAGCTTGGGTGTGTTCTGAAAGGACAATTAGAAGTTTTCTCCACTATTCATGTTTGGCCAAAGCACAGTAATGGACATTAATTTTCAAATCATTTCTTGGACTTCAAGATAGAAAGGGATAAACAGAAAAACACACTGTGGTGTTTGCTGTTTGATTTTCATGTGCTCGATGAGGATTTGATTCAGCAAAGCACTCCCTGCTGTACCTAACTGAATGTGAGGAATCCCATTGGCTCTACTGAAACAGAGGTGTTGTGCTTGGCATGGTGTGTGTTGGAAGCGCGGGATGTGCTCACCCAGCAGATTTGTGTGATTCCCAAAGCCTTTCTGCACCACTGATTGGTTCCATGGGTCAGATAGGTGCTTCAAGTATTTTATCCAGGCTTGAAATGATTTAACTTGTGTAGTCAGCAATGTTGCCAAGACAAGATGCTTTGTGCTTACAGGATCTTCCAATAAACCTCAAGGACTGAGTTTGGGTGAGAACTAAAGGCCACTGCTGTTTTCTCCAGCTTTAAGGGTGCAGATCCATGACAGCCACGTGCAATGTCAGAGATGTCATTCTGTTTGCACTCCAGGCCAGTACATTTTAGTGATACTAAATGAAGGAGGTTTGGGTGGATTTATGGCATTTTTCAAGGTAGTTATGCTTATGGAGTTTTAAGTCTTTAAATAATGTAGGTCCTGCACCAGAAATGCGAAGCTGAGGTCTTTATATTTGATAAACTATGTAGTGCATGAAATAGGGATGGGCAAGGAGGCATCAGTGATGACCCATCCTTTGACTTTGCTAGAGAGGTGGGACTGAGTGGAGACCAGTTAATTACATCTGACTACTGGCAGATGGTTGAAAGAGGTGACAAAAAGAGGGAGCAGATGCTGTATCTGATCTGTGAAACTTCCTGAGTCCCAAACAAAGGAATAATAGTTTAGGGGGACGTTTTACCTCTTGTGCTACTTTGGGAGAGCTGTATCAGGGAAGGAGAGTGCTTGTGAAGCTTTTTCTATTGCTCTCTCTTTAGTGGGTTTGCAGGAAGTTATGACACATTCATAGAGACAAGTACACCGGTGGCACATTAAAGTTACGATTGAGGTGTAACCTCTGGTCCAGTAATTCTCTGAAGCGGAGAGAGTGGAAGGATGTGCTGAGAAATACTCATCTGTGATGTAGAAAGTTTTCTACTCTTCCTCTAAGCACACAGACACTGTGTAGATCCTGAGCTGGATTGACTGCTGGGGAAAATGGCTTGCTTGTTGATTTTAAAATGGCACTTGGAGGATTCTATATCCCTAAACCTAGTAGAAGAATAGCTGGCTATCTCTGCACTGTAGCCTCTGCTGTTTGTAAACAGATGTGTTACTCCCTTAACTTGAGATTTGGTATAAATTGTTCAAAAAAAAAAAAAACCCTCTTTCCAAAATTAGCTTCATAAAATTCCCTTAACAATTCCATGACAGAAAACTGGCTGAATACCTCAGTGATGCTCCCCAGCCTGGGATTTGGAGAGGCGACTAAATGAAAATGTGGCCTGGCTTGTTTAAGTGTTGAGGACTCCTTCCTCTGCATACAGTTGTTGCTACATGAGAGAAGCTGTGGCTCTGCCTCTGAGGCCATGAAGCCATAGGCTCTCTAGTAAAATACTTCATTACTTAAATATGCATTGTCTTTGGGGAGCACCTCTCTCTTCTCCCCTCTCCCCTCCCTAATATACTTCTTCATAAACTTCTGCAAAAATGTATAAATAAATAAAATAATCCAGGTTCCTTTTTCTTAAACAAAAATTTAATTAAATGGAAGTTAGATCCCTTTGGAATACAGAAAACCAACTTTAAAGATACTCTAGACATTGGCTTTAAGGATTTCCTTCCCCCTTTTTTTGCTTAATAGACTCCAATCCTAGGATTGTATTTCTCTGCTTCAATGCTAAAAGACTTCTTAAAAGAAGCAATATTCAAAGGCCTAACCCAGACATTTTATGGGATGTCATACATTTTCAGCTGTTCATAACATAAAAAATAAAATAAAATACTGCAGGTTACTTTATCAAAGAGAAAGTTGATTTGTAATTCCCAAGGTAGAATTATGAAAATACCTTGAGAGCATTACAGGAACAGACATTTATGAGAAGTAATAAAATTAGCCGACTGCAGTACAAATTTGCTGAATGCTTTTGGAGGAGAAAATATATTCCTTCCCCCACTGCGCAGAGAAAATCAGACAAAACCTGTCAGTTTGTGAGGCCTTTTCTGCAACAAATCAAAGCCATTCTTTAGCAGTGCAGTGTTACCCTGGGAAAATGAGGTAGACCTGATCTTCCTCCCACTGAAACAATAGAAAAAAGCTAATGGTATTGACAGGAGCAGTACTGAGTATTAACAGAGCTTCATGTATGGGAGTGGGGCTGTTTCCTGGCTGTCTTCCCTCCCCAGGCCATTGCTTTTCTGGTTGGGTTGACTTGAGGATGAAGCAGGGAGGATAGAAAGATTAAGAGAAAGGTCAAAGACCAAAACTTTGAGGGTGCTGAACGGCTTCAGGTCCAAAAAGAAGTCCAGCTTGCAGAACTACCCTGTTGAGAGCAATTGAAGAGCTTGTTCTGTTTCTCTTTTTGCACATATGTTGTACAACCTCTGTCCAATCCCTCGGGGAGGAGACCTGTAAGAGTCTAAGGGGGTCCCTGTGCAGCTGCATCTCATGAGAGTCAGAGTGTAGACCTAAGGCTAACAGATGCCACGAAAAAACTCCAGAACCGGGTCAGGTTCTTTCGAGGTCCCTTCCAGCTCCTGATTTTGTGTGATTGTGATATATCTTCATGGCATCTGGAGTAATTTTAAGGACATCGAGTCATTTTGATTGGAAAAGACCTTTAAGATCATCAAGTCATGGAGGGTTCTCTCTCCACTTTCCTTTTATAAAGCCTTTCAGTATGTTTTATTTGCAACTGGCAAAATAATTAAAGTACCTTCTTACTCTTTTGAATGTGTCTCCTGTAACTTTTGACTGACTGGGTTGTGCCTTTCTCTGCTATACTGATGAATCTTTCCACATTCACAAGTTTTCATAGCAGAGATGTGTATAACTGCAGTCAGTACATCTCTGTCTTATGCTAAATTGACCAAGCTCCTTAAATCTCCTACTGTGAGGCCTGTTTCCTGGTCCTTGAATTATTCTGTTGATCTTCTTTGTATTTGTGGTTTCTTAAGAAAACAAGGCTTATGTGGGTATACTGAAGGTGGATTTATGTATCCGCCTGCTCCCCTCCTTCCCTCTTCCCGTTAACCCTTGGCTGATTTCACAAAGGCAGGAGGAGTCCTAAAGTTCTTTAGGCTGCAAAAGTTACCTGAAGATACTCAGTCAGTGATAAGAGGGAAATCCTATTAGTGCTATAGTAAAGGAATATCTGGAGCGTGTATGTTCAGCCAGTATTAGACCTCTGAAAACCCATACTGGAACAACCTGCCAAAACTAGTTTTCCTCAGTTATGCTGCTCCTGGTCATCCTGCTCCTAAAGGCTGGTCAGTGGGGCTGTGCTCGTTGGATGTGGCTTGATCTCATCATATTCAGAAACCAAACAGTTCTGAGACTCAGAACTGGGGTCTGTGGTCATGAGCATCCAGGCTCATCATACAAGAGCTCTAGTTGGTGTCCTCCATCTGCAAAAGTCTCTCTGGGCATTGGTTGTGTTCCTGCCTGCCTTGTTTCAAGAGGCAAATCTGTTCAGATGGCTCAATGTCTTCATAATTCACCATGCTGACAGCCTGTCTCGTGCATGTGGATTTTATTGGCAGCGTTTGGAGAACTTCCAAATCATGGATGAAAATGTTGACTAGTGTTGGGCTCATTATCAATCCCTATAAATTTTTTTTTTTGGAGAAAGCTCCCATCACAGATGATTCTCCATTTTTACAGCTGCTTTTTGAAATCTTTAGGTATAGTCAGTTTTAAAACCATTTGAGGTATTTTCTATTAATATTACGTAGCAGAACCTTAATCTCCATTGTCTTAATTGATGCAGTTCTATCAACTAATGCTGAATAATATCAGAAAGGAAATTATTTAACTTTTATTACAATTTTCTCTAATGTCGTATCAGACCACAACAGATGTTCTTTTCTAAGGGTCTTCTCTGCTCAGGAAGTTCTCTAGCCCATATCCCTGTTCTTCTTTGAGGATTTATTCCAGGCTAGTTTGTTCAACCAGTCAGACTGATATAAAAACTGACTTTAAATTTTACTTTATTTCTTTGTTTCTCCTGTGTCTTGAGCACAGTTTGCTGGATTCTAATGCTATAGATGGGGGGGGGGAGGATTTGCAGTATCAACTACTTTAACAGCACAAGAAAACTGAAACTTAAATGCATTTCCTTTTCTCAGATGCAGATTTAATCTCCATTTCTGAGTCTGGGCCTAATTTGTTACAGAATCTTTCACTTGTTCAATTAAATTTTGAGTGTTTAGCAAAATTACTTAAGTGAGAGAACATATGCCTTCGGGATATGTACATGTTTCCTGGGCTATATATGATTTCCTTTTTGTTTTCCATTGATTAATCATTTTGGTTTTCCCTCTCCCTAAATCTAGTTAATGGACCAACTTTCTTTAATCCCATGTGAAATTTACTGTACGTCCCATCAATAGTGTTATTCATAAATCTTATATTCCCCTGTAGCTAATAAGAAACAACAGTCCAGATATCGTCCATCATTTCTACTATGGGCTGGAGCTCTAACTAGAGCAATGGAAGGAGGACAGATTATTCCACCTCAGCATCTCTGAGCAGAGCTGTTCATAAATGAAGCCATGGTTAGAAATGGGAAGAACAAACTTCAGTCTTCATCTGAAACATTTATGAAAGTAAATTATTTTTAGGTTTCTGTAGAGAGTAGTCTGTTGTTAGTAATGGACAACAATGTTAGTAACTGCAGTAGTTAATGAACATAGCAAACATTGGTTGCGCCCTCAGGCAATTATTTCTTTGAAGTTGAGAATTTTCATCTTCAGATGTACCCTAACCTACAACCGTGCTCATTATTTAGACCTCTTGCTATTTTTCTTCCACTGACTGCTTGGCAAATGGACACTGTTTTGTTTTGGTTTTCTTTCTTGGTGGAAAAGCATCTTCTTTATGTCACCCCTTTGCAAAATAACCTTTTGCTTCATGGAAAGGATATACTCCATCTCTGCAACCCTGCAGCATGCACATTCCCATGCTTGTGAAGGGTTCAAACACTCCGTCAGTGTCTTCTGACCTGTACCAACTCAAGACCTAAAAGACTAATTTTAAAGGTCTCCTCAAGCAGAGAGGGTAGGCAAGAGAATATGTTTACTAAAAAAAGGCTGAAGAAAGGAGAATAGTTTTAGCTCAAAGCCAGTATTAAGAGAAGAAATGAAGGATATAGACTGGACAGGAATGAAGACAGACTGGGTGATCTTTCAGCATTAGTTGGCTCAGGGCTAAAAACTGATACCTTTGGGAGAGGCTGTAGGCAAAACCAGATGGATTTTCTCTTAATTATTAAAAATATTATGTGAATGCATGTCTTGGGCAAATCTAGGGGCTTTTTTTACCAATATGGAAGGCCTCTTCCACCTGAAGTACAGCCCATTTTGAAAGGTTTCCCCGCTCAGATGGAAAAAAATGTACAGCATTCTCTAATCTTCAGATGAAACTTTTCCACTTCTTCAGTTCCCTACGTGAGTTGGCTGTCTTTCATTAGTGAAATTTCAGGAAAGGAGAATATCTGGAGAATTGCCTCTGAAATTCAGAGGCACAATAGTTTCATTGCTTGACCTTTTCTATCAAAAGCATGTACATGTATATAAACTGTGTACATATGTGTCTATATCCACATATAAATTGTTTGTATGGATTTTTACATGTTCAGATGTTTTGACCTTGTCAGTTTTGTCACCATAGAAAAACCCTCCACAAAAAAAAAGTTCTTATTTTCTACTTGTTACCCCTTTGCAAATTTTCAAAAGTATTTTAAAAGCTTTGCTGCCTTCCTTTCAAAAGGAAAGCACTAACAAAGCCTTTCCACAGAACAGCAAAATATAATTCTAAAATTTTCAGAGAGGTAGTTGAAGTGCTTAATGTAACAATGTGCTGGTTCAATTTTTGATGTTGCATTTCTTTATGCCATAGTGTCTTAAATTAATTCCTGTAAGGTGTAGATTTAAGGTGCTCATATTTTTTCCCTGATGCACAGTGTCAATATATTAGGTAACTTAAGTTTGCCTTTTTTTTTCTAGAGAGAATTCCTAAAAGTAACCAGATTGATTTCCAGTAGTACTCACACAGCATAGTTACACTACAAGCAGACTTACTTCTTTTGCCTAAAATTCTTCTTTGTGTGAAATGAAAGCTACATAGTAACCTGGGTCAAGGGTGACAAAAAAAAAATAGTGGAAATACAACCCTTCTCTGGTGTCTTCTGCATCTCAGAAAATCCAAACATTTGTTATGATGCATTAAAGTGAGTCACCTTGACTTTTAGTATTTTTCAAAAGAAAATTTCTGAATGTATTAAAGAATATAGAATTCTAAGAACAAAATAATTCACATGCAAATGGCTCATCAAAAATAATTTCACAAATGATTTCTACAGCGTTTGTCCTGGACCAAAAAAAAATAGGGTTTTTTTTCTGTTTTGGTGGGGTTTTTCTGATTAATTTGCTTACTGAAATAATTTGGGAACTTGAAAAAGGAGAATCAATATCTGAGCACATCTATCTAGATGTGCAGTGGACAGTATATTTCCTCATAAAAGAAGCAATTTAGATATGGGACATGAAATTTAATTTTTTTTTGTCATTCCTCTTTATTATTCTTATGCTTGATATGAAGGCTAAACTAAACCATGGCTGCACTGAACTTGGTACCATACCATGCTAAGTAAGATATGGATCCTGTGCCAGTACAGCTTTGAAAGACTTAAGCCAGGGTGAGTCAGATGTCGCAACTCATTTCACTAAACTGATAGTTGCTCATTCTGTGGTCACAAGGAAAAGCATTTAAGATACAGATCTAATCATGTGTATTCTTTGAACTAGAGGCTACACGAATGAGGCCTTAATGCAGTTTACCATCTTGGGGGACATTAAAATGATGGGACTGGAAGGGCTGTTTAGGATATAGAAAACTAATTATGCTCAGAGGAGGGAATAGCACAGCATTCAAAACCAGCTGGTAGGGAAAATCTCCTGTGGATCCGAATTCATCATAGAATGGTTAGTTTTGGAAAGAACCTTAGAGCTTGTCTAGTTCTACCTCCCTTCTACAGGCAGGGGCACCCTCCACTAGCCCAGGCTGCCCAGAGCCCATCCAACCTGGCCTTGAACGCTGCCAGAGATCCAGGGGCAGTCGCAGCTTCTCTGGGCAATGCGTTCCAGGGCCTCACCACCCTCACAGGGAAGGATTTCTATTTAATGTCAAACCTGAATCTACCCTCCTTCAGCTTAAAGCATTCTCCCTTGTCCTTCCACTCCATGCCCTTGTAAGCAGCCAATCTCCAGCTTTCCTGTGGTCATGTTAGGTACTGGCAGGCTGCTCCAAGGTCTCAGAGCCTTTTTGAAAAAGCCCAACTCTCTCAGTCTTTCTTCACACAAGACACGCTCCAGCTCCCTGATCATCTTTGTGGCCTCCTGGATTTGCTCCAACAGCTCCGCGTCCTTCTTAATGTTGGGGACCCCAGAGCTGGAAGAAGTGTTCCAGGTTGAGTCTCATGGGAGCAGAGCAGACGGGAAGAATCACCTCCTTTTGATGCTGCTTGGTTGGCTTTTGGGGCAGTGAAAGCACATTTCTGGCTCACATTGTGCTTCTCAGCCAGTAGCCCCAAGTCCTTCTCCTCAAGGCTATTCTCAGTCCATTCTCTGCCCACCCTGTATTGCATTATACAAACCCAAATCATGATTTTTTTTTTTTTAGTTAAGGAATAAGCATCTTCAATTAGCTGAGCAACTAAACCATGACTGTTTTAAATGCACTTCATGCCCGCTAAAAACAGGGAGTTTCATGTTGGATTAGTGTTCAGATACTTCAGTGTCTCAAGAAGCAGACTTCTTGATATTTTATTTTTTTGTTGGACCTTTTTTTCCTCTCCTTTCCTGTAGCTTCCAGCATTACCATAGGTACAGAATTATTCCATCTCACCAGAAGTGTTGGATCTGGACAGGGGTACAGATTAGGTTGCCTGTTGAGACTTAAAATAACTGATTGCCATTTCTCTCCATAAACGCTTCTTGTTTGTTTCCTCTCCAACTTTGCCATAACTGTCAGATTGGTCTTAGGTCAGATAGGAGATGCCTAATATACTGGACCTTGTGCTTTAATGAAAATAATAAAATATTGTAGATTTCTGGGGGTAACTTAAAGGGAGGAGAAATAACATTTTGTCTCCTCTAATGTGTTAAAATATATCTGATTGGCTTCTGTACCTTACAAAACTTCATTTGTAAATCTGAGTAACCAAGCTTCAATTTAGTTTTGCTTCCCAGGCTTTCCTTGGGACAGCCACTGCATTTTATCGTGTGTGTGTGTTTGTACATGTGCATAGATATAGATACAGATCAAACGTCACCAATACCTCGTTCCCCAGGTCATGGCCTGCTTAACAAAATGACTGTTCAATCTGGGAGTGCTTTCTTTAGGATAGGGTTTCTGCCTGTTTTCAAGGTAAGACAGAACAGTCAAATATTTATGAATGTTACAACATTCCAGATTTCCTTTCCAAGGCTACTTGAGGCCACTTGAAGAAGTAAATCTGTCGTGGTGATGGAGACAAGCTTCATTTGCACGCTTCCTTTCATCTCTCTCCAAACAAGTGGTTCATTCACACTTCCTAGGTCAGTGGTAGCAACCGTGCTTGGTTTCTCTGTGGGAATGAGCAGGACTGATTGTGGTCATTTTCACAGCATTGCTCTATTGCTAAGGAAAAGGATTTGCACACATTCTCTTTGCTCTTCTTTTAATGCATTTGATGTACTCAACTAGGCCAGTAAACATAGAGACCCTACATTTATGCTATAATCGTGCAGACCAGGCAGCTCTTTCCCTTTCACATCTGTTCTTCTGCAGATGTTTCTCCTTTAGAAATTATTTGGGGACTTTTCCCTAAGGCAGTCACGAGCTACTGCAATGGTTGCTCTCTGCAAAGGCAGATTTGGACCTGCAACTCTGAGCTGAAGGATGACCTTTTTAGCATCTCTCTGGTCTGTCCACCTCTATGCCTTTCATGCTTACATCGGCGCTTTCTCTGTTCCTTAATGAAGTGACAACTCTGTCTATTTCATAGTCATATTTCTCTTGACCTCCCACAGTGGCTGTCAAGTTCAGTTTGACTTTGCTGCAGATGGGGCTCTGTGCCTAGAAATCTCTTTCTAGCCCTAAAAATTAAGTCCCTCAGCTGTTGCTAAGGAAACTTGGCTGGGTGGTAGGAAACTGTATTGTAACAGGGCTGGAAGGAAGCTGTCCTTCCAGCTGCAGAGAGAGCGCGGGCTGGTCTGTTCCTCCTGATTGAGTCAGAGCCCATCCCCACATCTCTCAGTGCCCAGGAGGATGCTCATCCCTCTCCCAGACAAGGTCAGCTGGTGATACCAGCCCCATTCTGCTGATGGTGTGATGCAGGGACCCGTATGCTGACTTAAAACGAGTTCCCTGTGATCTCAACCAATCCTATGTCAGGTTTTTTGTGTTCTGGCCAGTTTGTTGCTGCTTCGGACCAATCCTGTCCAGCCATCCGCCCCTGGAGAGTGTATAACAGGACTAAGTACAGGCAGATGTGAGTTTACTAAATGCAATGCCAGAATTTCTGTGAGTTTGGGCCCTTGTTATAATCCTTCCTGATAAGTAGCTGTCAGTGTCCCATGCAGTTATGCTTAGTGGTTCCTTGTTAGCTTTTCTCAGCAGGGGCTCCTCCTCCTCAGGGAGTGCAGGAGACAGCTTGAGCTGCTGTAGTTTTTCATCTCTGGTGCTCATCTGGAAGGCACCTGCTGTGACAGGCTGGGGAACAGTGGTTTTGGGGACAGATGGAAAGTTATGATGTGACTTGAGAGCAACCTGTGCTCTCTGGTGAAATCTCAGGTGTAAGGAGGTTGTGGTTGAGTCCATGAGGAAAACTCCCACGTACGTCAATTATGCAAGCTCCACATCTGACATGTTCCTTGGAGAGAAAGTGGCCAACTGTGTGTCCCATCAGCTTTAATGAGAAGTGAGCAGATAAATGGTGAGAGAAGGGACTGTGCAAGGTCACCTCATGGCCTATCCTCTATGGGATAGTGAAAGCAGCTGGGTCACCTTGGGGTGTCTGATGGGTGTTATGGCCAGGTCTTGGCACTGAAGAATGAGTTGGACCTCGCTGCCCAGTCTGCATCCCCAGCTGAGGCACAAAGTAATGTCTTAGCCAAATGTGCACTCGAGCACACCGTAGCTGCTTAGCTTCTCCTGTGTGAAAGAATTTCTTTCCCTTCAGGGTATTTCCTTGATTTTTAAAAGTCAAGCAAATATTTAAGAGTGGATTAGAGTCTAGCTCAACATATCTATCATTCATCATCAATTATCTAGGCCATTAATATGATTACACTCCGCTCAGGACTTCTCTGTGTCTGAATGTGCAAAGAGCTAGGAGGAACTAGAGGTGGAAAGAAACTTTCCCCCTTCCCTCCCCCTCCCCCACTTGTTTAATTGGCACACAGGCTTTGACCTAAAGTGTAATTTTCTGCAACATTTAAGGCAGATAAAGTGTCTTTAGCAGCCAAAGGAAAGCTCAAAGGTAACATTATCTAACCAGCAAACAGATGGAAGATTTAACATTCTTGGTAGCTGAAATTTTGGATTCTGGCCAAACCATGTTAATGGATTTTTTTAGTAGTCGTTCTTTTACTATGAAAGTACAGGATACAGATTTTTATTTTTTATTTTTTTAGACACAAAAAAACCCACAACAAAACCCAAGCAAAATATTTAGCAATACAGGCAGGAGCAAGGAATGACACCACCTTGATCAAAAGGGGCTGGGGAGAAACTTTGTGTTTCAACAACTGGCACACGGTACATAGGATTAAATTGAAAAAATAAGATTATTCCCTTCAGAAGCCCGAAATCTTTGACTTAATGAAGGAGACAGGCCTGTTGAATAGTTAAGAGGGATTGTTATTCAGTATTAACTTTGCCTTCCCATGAAAACTGCAGAGACAGAAGATGTCCTTTGAAGAGCTTTTGTTCCGTTTGAGTTGCAGGAAATTAGGCAAAGTCTAAATTCCCTGATCCACAGACACATCCAGCTCCTTGTGTACTTGTGGCAAGCCCTGCTGCTCCCTTACAGCCACTGATGTTTTGTTGTGTGCCAGAGGGCTTTCCCAGTTACCACAGCCATAAGCTTTCTTGCTCCATAGCATATTCTCTCTGGTTTTAAACATGACAAATGGGGCCTTGAAAAAGCTATGTAATGGAGACCACGGGGCTCAGGAGACAAGAGCATGTTTTCCAGGAATTATTGGTAAAAACTCTGTGGTATAGAGAAGGCAGTGGAAGGCAGGGGATGAGCCCTTTGAAGCTCTGATAATTTGCCATAATTTGGACCTACCAAATCTGATCACTTACAGTATTGAATTTTCAAAGCTGTATGAAATTTGTGATTAATTTCTGATAAAGTGTCCATATTTTATTTCCATGATTTCCTAGCTTTTATCTCAACACTTTTTGGGTGAGTTCTGTTGTTATCCTCTATAAAAATACCAGTGTTTCTAGGAGAGCTGGGAAGTGTCATGTGGCTGAATCAATTAATAATAGATAGGAGTAAAGATGCTAATTCAGAGGATTGGGTTGAACTGCAAGGAACCTCTGCAGAGATCTGGAAGCACTCATGTCACAATGAAAAGATGCTGACATTGGAAGGTTTGGAGGCTCTGACCAGCCTTGCTCTTTTTCTAAGCAGAGGTTTAGGAGCAAATGGATGACATGAACACTCTACACTGATTACAGTGTGCTGGATAAATCATACAGAGGTTTAATTCTACCAGATCTCATTAGCACCAGATTGAACTTTTCGCTAACTTGCTTGTCTCGAGTGATCTGAGTCAGCATATCAGCTCTGAGCATCCCAGGATTGGGGAATGCTGGAAACCAATCTCGTTCCAAACACTGAAGCTCAGGAGCATTCTTACAAGTCATCTTCCAGCAGGCAAAACCTAAAACGTTACAAAGAGAGAGTCAGGAGCCAGAAGAAACTCCAGCTGAGATTTCAGGCTTGCTCCAATGCCAGAGCATCCATCTTTTAAAAGTTTAATGAGATGAGTTTCCATCAAGCACTTTCATAACCAGGCCACCAACGGTGGCCTTGGACATGGTGTCTCACTTCCCATGGCATCTGGACATCAGGAGCTGTGGTGTAGATCTCCATGTGAAAGTAGGATGGTGATAATTTGTGAGAGCTAATTAAATGAGACGGGATTTTGCCTGGCAGGGACTCATGCCAGATATACTTCATCTCAGGAAACAGTTTCAGGCGTTGCCATGAAGTACTTGTGGAGAAGAGGGGAGGATGTCTTGCCAGACTTCACTTCAGATATAGTACTAAAGCTTTTACTTTTCTGTTTTTGGACTTGGTAGGGTCATAAATTATCTGCTTAGCACAGGGTTAAACACAGGACAGCGAGAGCTGTGAAGTCTCATAGATGAAAGATCCCAGCATAAGTATGCTTATGCATAGTGCTACCAGGCTGTGCTTCAGCTGAGCGTACAAAGCCGGCTCTGTGAGCTCAAGAGATGACCACTGGTCTCAGGAGATCTGTATTCATAATCCTGCTTTGATACAGGGTACCTGTTGGACTTGGAGTGCAGTTTTAGCTTCTCTTTTAGCTCTGGATTCCCATCAGTAAGGATGGCACAATTTCCTCTTCTGCTGCAAAAACTCAGTAATGCCACACTAATCTTTAGAGATCTGCCTTAAGGAGAGCAGCAGGGATCTAAGCAGTAATGTTGTCCTCCCATGGAGACTTCCCCACCAGCAGGTTCTAGCTCTAACCTCAAGGCTGCAAGGTCTTGGTCAACCATCCTGGCCATGTCTGGTAGGTGAAACAGCAGTTTATTTCTTCATGCAGACCCAGCCTCATGTCCTGACTGAAGAAATATTTGAGCTAGTATCATCAATCAAGCACGGGTGAAAGGATTAGATGTTACCAGGAGTTTGGTCTGTGCCACACACCCAGAGGAAAACCAACTCCACCATGGCACTGAAAACAGTAGTGGGACCTGAGGAGCAGGTTTTGTTCCCGCAGAGCTCCTGGGGTACAGACTAGACTTGCTCCAAATCTGGCCTCTGGGTTTGTGTCTGAGCTCAGGAAGTGGGTAGTGTCATCAGTGGCATTTTGGGTCCATTTCCAATGCCTGGCTGGATCTGTGGCATAAGAAGGATTCACATAGCCAATTCCTTGGCTCAGAGTTGAACATACAAAAATAATCTAGGTGACACTGAAGAATACTTCCATTGCTGTAGGTAGTAACTCTGCTTTCCAGAGCAATGACGCCAATTCTCATTGAGATCCTTAGGGTTAGATACTGCTTGGCGAAGGTTGGGTCAGTTATATCTGGAGGTTACACTTGTGTAATCCGGATATTATTTGTGCAGAACTGTATTTATCATGTTTCTCAGCTACTTCCAGCCTTTTGAGGTCATTGTACATCCTAACTTTTTTCTGTTAGAGTCATAGTTGCCTTTATTGCTACATTTTTTAATTTACCCATTTCTACATCACATTTAATGCAATTTAATTAAAGCCAGAGCTAAGGAGAGTCTCTTGCAGAGAAAGAAATTTGAATACTTCTGAGTGCTTTAATATTTCTGAACCGTATTTCAGAGGGAGCAGTGAGCAGGTGTTGAGAAAGAGAGATGAGTTCTGAGAATAAAAATCCAAAGAGGGTAGGTCTGGAAGAGTAGTAGCTCACAGATGTGTTTGCTGATTCATTGGAAATTAAAAGCAGATATAACAGCTTAGGGAAAAATTCCTGTAACACCAGGTCTGCCTCTATGTATGGCACTGTTCCCTGGGTCAGGAAGGAGAGGCTATTGAAGTTGTGTGCCAGTCTGGTGTCACCCAGCCCAGATTTTAGTCTCTTGTGGGTTGACATCAGTCATAAACAGATTGGAAAACTTAGACACTTTTCTTGGAAGGAAGCACAGGGGATTTTTGTTGTGGGTTTGTTGTGGTGTTTTTTTCTTCTTTTCCAATGCACCACTGATTTCAAAGCTGTGTGGTTTGGCAATAGTCCGGAATACTTGGTTTTCTATTCCCCTTGTTCATCTTATAAAGCATAAATATCATGTTTCCTCTACAGGAAAATATATATGTGCTTGTGTATCTTTGTGTATATTGCATCTGCATTTGTGTGGATGTGGAACTGTTAATATTACGAGTTTTTCCTGAGTTTTCTGAAAACAGCAAAGCAGTGTTAAGGAAAAGGAGTTCAGTATTGGGAAGGAAACAGATCCCTGTTGTGGCAGTCCCATCATGATGTCTAACCTCTGCCAACCCAGTGCCACGGGCTGGCAAGTGGTCTCTAATGCTGTTCACTAACTGCTGTCGGTTGGTGCACAGGGCTGGAAGAAAGCCACAGTCGAGAAAACCAGGTGCTGGGGGAGCTGTTGGCAGCTCAGGAGAAGTTCTCAACCTCGTGCATCAGCACTGGCCGTTCACCTCCTCTGTGTGTGCCGTCAGGGAATGGTGAGGTCTTCTACATTCATGGTGTGACTCAGGAGCCTTGGGCAGGGGTTGCAGTGACTAATGGGTTCAGTAGCAGGCTTTGCAAGAGACTCCTTTGCTCTGATGTCCTGGCCAAATTATTTCCTGGAAAATTGGATGAGATTTGTTTCCCTCACAATTCCAGATGCACAGAGTATTCCTTGCTACTTGCCATCATCCACTGCCAGCTTGTCAAGGTTATGTTGTCTTTTCTGTGATCAGAACAAGGATTCCCTGAATATTTCAACTATAATAGTAAAGTTTATGACTATAATGGAAAGGAAAGTTAGTTTGCTACTGTATAGTAGTACTATACATGCAGTAGTGTATTGCATTTATTACGTACTGAAAGATAATTAGATAATTTCTGTCTTCATTTGCAAAATGTTGGAGAGAGCATATTGCAATTCCCCATAAAGAATGAAAAAATTGTGGGATCTGGTCTTTCCCATAAGCATAGTATTTACAGGAAAGTTCTATTTTCAAGAAGCAATAAACACACATCTCATTGAGTCTCAGCTGAAAACTGAGCTGAAAGGACTATCTTTCCCTCTTTGCCTGTTCTGTGCTCAGAGGGCTGGAGTTGGGTGTCATCCAAATGGCAGTCAAGTGATCAGAAAATGAGATTGGTGAGTGATGGGGCAGAGGGTGCCCAAGCATGGGCGTAGCGTAACGCACAAGTGCAATGCAAACACTCTCACAGAGCTCTTGCACTCCGAGGTAGACTTCAGATAACGTGTTGACAGCATCAGTCTAAGAAAAATAACATTCTGCCCAGTCTGGTGCATTTGGCGCTGTGTAGAAAATTGCCGAGGGGCTGTGAAAGGTGCTCTCTGTTGAAGTGAAGCGGTGTGTATAACCTCTGCTTTCTGTGTGCAGTGGCAGTGTGAAAGGGTTTGGATGATAATACCAAAAGAAAATCTAAATCCAAGCAACTCTGGATGCAGCAGTAATGATACTGAAAACCAGTAGCTTAGTATGGCTCATCGCTATAGGGATATTCCTTCTAGGGTTGTAGTTCAAACCCTTCCCTTTCTCACGAGTAAAGTTGCCTGTTGGATCAGGCAAGGCTGTATGCAGTAGTAGCTCTGGTTCATCTGTTGACTTGTGTGGATTTAGGGTAAGTAACAAAACATAAGTGTATTGTAGGTTGCCTGCAAATCCAGGAAAACTTGTTGGTTCCAGAGTAACCATTACTGACCAGCAATGGGGGCCCCTGGAATAGGAGCGCTCTGTGTTTCAGTTACTTTTGTCCAGCACCAGGAGATATGTTGGCTTTGCAAAACAACCACAATATCTTTTTTTTTAAATTTCTTTTTAAATTGTGTGGCTGCACCTTAAACAGATTTCTTCAAGTAACTTTGCTTTTTTTCAGTGGGTCAGCTCTCTAACCAGCTCATGCTTGTTAATAAAGGTCACATCATTGAACCCTAATTTCTGTCCTTAAACTGCTTTGAGGTCTTTGGGGGCTGCACATGAAATTGTATTGCTATGTATGGTTTACAAGGTGTTGTCAGCTGAAAGCTCCTCTGCGTTTTGTACATTGTTCAGGCCAACTGGCAGTTAGCTCAAGGTAATGATGCCATGATAAAAACAATGGGCAGATGTTGCCAAAATGGTCAAGCGGCGAATCTGCCTGAAAGAACCATCTCTTGGGTAGAGATGGAAACATCTTCCAGGGTAGGTAACGTGTGTTGTAGTTCTTCAGAGAGACGCAGGCAATGGCTTCAGTTGGCATCAGAGTGTAACAGCATTAATATGTGCTAAATGCACTGAAAATCGTCAAGGCTGTGGCGAACCTGAAATGCTGATTTTATCTGAAGGGCATTGCCTTCAAAACATTTTGATGTTTCAATGGGTTCTATTTGGCTGAGGGCACTAAGAGCAGAGCAAGTGTAAGGCACTGGATGAGAGCTGCTTTTCACAGAGGAAAAATAGCTGTTCTCCACTGTTACACTGATATTATGAGTTCCCAGTCCTGGTTGTTAGAATAGTACTGCCAGCACAGTAAGAGAAACAGAGAGACAAGAGGGATCGTGTTTCATGGGCCATAAACTGGGGCACACTAAAATAATCCTCTCAGATATGGTCAACTGAATATGAATCCATGTAATCTTGAACACACTCTGCATGAACTCGGAATTAATCATCAGAAAAAATGAACCTGTGAACACAGAGCTGGATGTCAGGAGGAATATTTTGTTTTCATGGTGAAATATTCAAGATCAACTCACAACATTGTCCTACAAAGAGCGTCGTAAAAGCGAACCCAAAAGATGTCGTTATGAATTATTTGCTGGGAGCCTGACTATCCCTTCCAGAGTATATTGTGATGCCATGTGGCATTTATTTTCTAAAGAGATTAGGGAGTGCAAAGTCCACCATTAAATAAAGCTCAGATGGAAAATAGTGACCTTTTTTCCCTGATAGCAGCTTTGGGCCCTGTAGGACTGGTATTTAGTCATCCTTTGAGTGAGTACTTCAAACAGTTTGAAAAGTGAGCTTCAGTTCTAATAGCAACAAGTCTGCAGGGCTGATGTCTGCAAACATGGAAGAAAGGTGTCTGCTGCTCTGATGGGGCTCCTTGTCCTGGATGTGGAGTCGATGATGAGCATTGTGGTGGTGGTGGTGGGAAAGGGAGAGGTTGTGGTATCCGAAAGTTCATTCCAGAGTTCAGTCATCAGTAATTTTATCAATATACAGACATGTAACGGGACAAATACATCATCCTGGGAGGAAAGTGGATTAAGCTTCCTTTCAAGATTGGGCAGTAGGGGCAGAGACCAGTAATTTTGCAAGGAGACAGAGTGTTTTCTCAAGAGATGAAGTACCAATATCTCAATCACAAAGAAAATATTTTCAAATAGAGTCTTGATTCCAATTTTCTTTTTCCTCCCTCACAAAATAAGAGAAACTGGACTCTTACTGTAGGTTTCCCCAACCATTGGTTCACTGTGACTTTGGATGCCTGGGATTATTGTACAGGTCTCTGGAATTATCACCCTCTTTCTGGAGCCCCATGATGTACCTCAGAAAGGAATGAGAGACAGGGGGAAAGTGAGACTTCTTAATTTGCCTCAGGAATTCACGACAGATCTTGAATCTCTCTAGGAATGTTTTTCTTGTTTCACTCTATTGGGAATTGGCCCTGACATAGTAAAAAACATTTTCAGAACAAGTTCCTTTCATTTTCTTGGCCTCTCTATTGCTCTTGTCACTGACCCAAAGCCTTTTGATTTATTTTTTCTTTTGACGTTCTTGAGCTAATTGGTCTCAATGAAAAGTGTTTTGTTTCCTGCAGAAACTTGGCTGTGAGAAAAAGTGTGGAGGTTGGGAGAAATCTGGGAGAGGCCAGTGCCAAAGGGCCTATATAATAGCCCAGAATAGTCAGCCAAAATATAGTATGAGAGCTTTATAGGTGGAGTTCAGTGGGTTGAAAAATGCTGTGGAGTTTGGACACAAAAATGCCAGTAGGGCCAACAGTGGATTTCTTATTTCACTCAAGGATGATTTCTGTTTCATCCAGCAAAGGGAGCAGATAATTATTGAAGCAGATAATTATTGGCTGGATTTGTGCAAGAATGCATATTCTCTTAGTGCTTTTACTTCATAACATTTATGCAGGAGGATCTTGTCTCCCATTCATGTTCTGCTCACCTTTAAGTTCAAGTGCTTGGTACCTGAGTTCTGTCATCTTCAAACAAGCTGAAAATCAGAACCACAGATTGCGTAGGAGGTGCCTTCTAGGCATATTTCTGTTTACTTCAGTGGGTTTCTGATCAGACTGGACCCAAGGAGAAACTTTGAAGTGTTGTAACCAAGAGCTAAGCTGGACAGGTTTGTAGCCCCAGAAGTCAATTTGAGTGCTTTGAGCTAAAGATAGATGGAACACAGTTTCTTCATGTAGTTTTCTGTAGCATAAAGCTCTGAACAGCTCCCTTGAATTCAGTAGGAATCTTGTTACTGACTTTAACGGTTGAAGATAGGACTCAGAAGATTTTTGGCTCTACTAAGTACCTACCCTGGCCCAATTCTCCATGGCCAGGCACTGAGTTGGCCTTAGTGTGAATCACTTGTCCATGGGTGCCCTTCACAGATGGGGAAGTCCCTGATACAGTTTTACAGTACTGCCTGTAGACCTCAAGGAAAGAGAGGCTAAGGACCAGGAGCTCACCCACATTTACGGAGACCTGAGCTCAGCCTACAGCAATGGAAATTATTTGCATTTGTTTTGTTGGCTGAACCAGATGATTGCAGGAGAAGTTATATTGGGTCAATGCTGAACAAAAATTTTTTCATTTTCTCACCAAAACAAAAGCCTGGAAGAAAATTCAGGATGTGCAAAGTGTTTAATTGTTTAATTTAATGTCCATGTTTGAGTTCTTTTTACAATTAAATGTACATATATTACATTTCAGTAAATTATTTCCGAATGCTTTGAAATAAAACCATAGTTTTGTTGTTTTGGAAATAGTATTTCAGTACTCTTCCTCATCAGTATTGCTTTGCATATGAAATTTTGGCAGATAAATTACATGCTAAATCATCCCCACCCCATGTTCACACAGTTCCCAGCTCCTCTGTGATCTGTTTAAGCCTGAGCCCCATTGACTTGTTGGAGGGACTGGTATGCATACACAGACATGCAGCCTGAGCACACGCAGAGGCGTAGCTGTACCCTTGGTGTAAGGGTTCCCCCACGGATGAGGGAAGGAGAAGATGGGACTCCTCAGACTGCTCTTTCCTTTCCCAAAAAGTCTTCACTGGGGAGAGATCATTTTCATTTCTTTTTTCAAAATAAAAACTCGGTCTTATATCTTCCCCAAGTTTCTCTAAGCGATTTCTTTGTCTTCTGTCTTTTGTAATCTTCGGGGCAGTTGCAGTGATGGTTTAAATCAGTGTGACTCAGCTAACACTATTTAGCTTCTAGCCCATAATGCTTCAAAACCCACGAGCCCTGACTTATCTCAAGCAAATGACTGCTTCCCCTGGAGCCGGCTCAGGCTGCTGGTGTTATTAAAGTTAAGCAGGAGTCTCCGTGTTCAGGTTTAAACAGTAAGGTGATGACACTTCTCTTTTACTTTTGTTATTTCTTGGAGTTGTTCTCCTTCCTTTTGGTATGTGTGGTTTAAAAGCAGTCCATCATGTTGCAGACTCTGTAAGCTGTGGGTCGCTTAATTTGTGTGATTCGTAACACAAGGAAGAAAGAACCATCATCATTCCCTGTATTACATCCAGCTCTGTTAGCCAGAGCGTTGACCTTGACCAGCTAATGATAGGTATTTAATATATGTGCATATGTGTATATATAGATGTAAATATTCATTATGTGAGGTCTGAGATCGCAAGGGAGTGCTGGCAGTGCCAAGTTTTGTTCGATGGTTCAGGCCTCCAGCTGTGCCAAACTCTGGGTTCCCTTAATGTGCCATTAAAACAAAACCCAGGCTTTGCTTGAATGTCATCCAGCTTTATTAAGAGAAAGATCAAGCGTAATCTTATTAAGCTTGTCACTCAGAAACCATAAGGGCGCAGCCTTGGTGTGTCTATTTGGTCCACATGTGTGAACAATTTTGCCTCCTGATACTCAAACAGGGGCTGTTATTCTTTAGTGAAGGCCATGAGTAACAGAGCTACAACTCACTGTGCAAGCTTGGTGCTGTGTGCACACGGCCGTGTGGTAGCGGGAAGGGGGCGAAGGCGTCGATTGTTTGCTTGGACTTCAACGTCTTCCTTCAGCATGGTGGAACCCACGTAACCACAATGTTTTGCAAAATCTGTTGTGTGTATTTTGAGGTTTCTAAACTTCCATTACAACTTACTCAACTGTGGGATGTGGCCGTGTGTCGGAGTGGACAGCCGTGTCGTGGAAAACTAACAGGATCAATGAATTTCTCTCTTCTTGGTTTTTCTAAAAGTCTGCTCACTGGGGCAATATTATGAGCAAGATAAGCACAATTTATCTGGCTATCTTTGTTGTTGCTCCTTTTCCCTGATGTTCACAGCTGGGCAGCAGGAGATAACACTGAAAACCACTAGTGTTTATACCAGTGTAAAACCAGAGTAATGCAGTGGTGGTTCAAATCAAATATTTCTGCTTGCTCGAAATGTGGATGTATATAGAAAATCTGTGTGTTTATACTTTTATACAGAAAAAAAACTAAATTGAAATTAGTCAGGATGTTTGGCCATGTGGCTACGAATAGATCTGTGTGGGTGGAATTCACAAAGATAAATAATGGAGTGGAATGTAGATACACATTTGATGGTCTAATTAGGAATAAATATGTAATAAAAAGAAATACTCCCCAGGCATAGCGTGTGTGAATTAGTGCTTCAGGAATAAAGCTTTCCATGACTTTTGGTCAATTAAATTTAACATCTGTGAGCAAAGTATCCTTTGCATATGGATATGGGAGGCTTGATACAACTGTGTGCATGCACAGAGTAGATAACAAATGGAAGCATTTGCAATATGGAGCTCGTCGTTTGGGTGTGACCACTGTGTGTGTTCATACACCCCTTTTACAGCTGGGAATGGCTGAAAACCGCAGGAGTGTTTCTGCTCTTTTCCCACTAGACAGATGGTCTCTCTGGCAGATAAGATTTACTGACTCTCCTAGTAGTCTTTGCCATTACTGGCTACAAACCTCTGCTCCTTCCACCACAGAACCTTTAGTTAAAGGACTGTCCATCCTTCCTTCTGCTTTGCTTTTTTTTCTTTTTCTTTCTTTTTCTTTAAAACAGATTTAAGACACAGCAAAGAAAGTTCCTAATGCTGGTAGTTCCAGATGTTGGTAGCCTAGATCTCTTCCCACACCACAGTATCTGAGGGTCTTGCAACACATATTAAGCATCTTAACAAGTGGCTGTGGTGCATTCCTGCCTTCCTCCTCTCCTCAGGCCAACAGTTTGTTGTTTGGATCTGCCTTGTTGCGTGGGTTTGCTTCCTGGTGCTGGAGCAGGCACAAATCAAGCAGCTGACCTTGGCCTTGGATTGGAAGGTGGAAAGCAAGTCCTAGTTTATATCTCCTGAAATGTCACAGCAGCACCATCTGCACCAGGTGACCCCAGTCTGAAAGGGTTTTGTGGGCTCCTGGGGCTTGTTTCTCCTACATTTGAAAAGGGAAAGGCCTCAGCCTACAGCCTCAATGCACACGTCCCTTTCCTGCACTGGCAGGGCTGACCACGATGGTGCAAAGGTGTCGTTAGCTGAATTCAGTGGCTCAGGAAAATCTTTTAGGGCAGGTTTCCTCTGTGTGGTTGGGTGGATTTGGAGATGCCTGGTGTAATTCAGGGGCAGCAAATAATCTGTATGACCCAAGGTGCTTTCAGTAGAAATATTGTGTGAAGCTGAAAGTCGTGCAACTGCCCTTCAGCAGAGCCAGCTAAGACCAGAGAGCAAAATTATGTGTAATTTATTTTAATCCATAATCAAGAAAAAGCTTGGAGACATCCTTGTTGCAATGTGTTCTGCTATATGATAGAAGAGAAAGGATTGAGTCCAAACTGGGGACCAGGTTAGATGTGTCATGCAGTCCCAGGGGCTGAGGGAGTTGGGGTCCATGAGCTCCACAGAGGACTTGCCCTCAGATAGGGATGGAGACCTCAGTGCCACTGAGTGTGCCTTGCCTCCAGCTGTTGCACTGATGGGGCAGCCTCTGAGTGCCACCGGCACTGTGTTGGCTAACCGGAAAAAAAAGGTAATTTCCAGCTTTTGGTGACTTCACCTCACCTTATTCACTGCCTGATTTGTGAACTTTCTGCTCAGTTTTTCTGCAACAACAGTGACATCCAGTGGCCAGCTGGATTTTTCTTGGAAAAGAATGAACCATCGACGGTCTATAGCAGTGGGAAGCTTTCATATTTAAAAAGGTACTGACCAAGGAGGCTAGGTTCTGGTTTTCTTGAAGCGTTGCCTTCTTTAACAATCGGGTAAAACAGCACCTGTTTCCCTATGCCAGCAGGATGCTGCTCGAGAAGCAGACTAGGAGGCATTGGTACTCACTGCTCCAGCAGTTTGTCCCATGCCTATAAACTTGAGGAGACCAGCAATTTTCTGTGAGGAATCACTGTGGTTTGTGCTACGGCATCTTCCATTTCTCACTTCAGACATCCACGATCCAAATAAACAGCCAGAAAGAGACTCCTGGAAAAGAGGATGAAACCAGTGTCTTCTGTAAAATAGTTGACTGTGAGGTCACAACCAGAAAGAAGAACTAAGGATCTGTGTCCTGTCAGATGGGAGCTTTGATTTGTGGGTTTTAGACTCATTTTCAAACAGAAAATGACAGCCTGTCTTGTCTTTTGCCCCAATTTTCACAGATTTGACAGACATTGCCCCCAACTTGCCTGGAACGGTTTAATTAGCACACTAGAGCAAGGTTACAGTCTGCTTTCTTAATGTGGGTTAGAGCTGTGCCCCTGCAAGCTGGGGGAACGTAGTGAGACAATCAGTGGGCAGGTTCAAGTCAAACATGGGGCAACGCTGCTTTACACCATGTGCAATTACACTGTGGCCACAGGCTGTCGAGGAAGCCAGATGAGGAGGCTCACATGAGGCTGAAGAGGGATTACACACACTCGGTAGTCCAGCTCTGGAAGTCACTTCACTTCTGATTCCCAGAGCCTGCAGTTGCTACCAGTGCCCGAAAGTTGCTAAGTACCTCCTTATTACCGGCCAGGTACAGGTGTTGCGCTTCGTATTACTGTGTCCTAAGGAAGGCTGAGGTCCCACAAGAACTGGTCCTGGCTGGGCCATGCCTGAGAAGTGTGTCCACAAGTAAAGTGAGGTACTCTGCTTCTGAAGAGCTGCTTTGTTGGCTGAGGAGCTTTCAACACTTGAAGCTGCCCTGAGCTCAGAATCCATCAAGTCATTGTAGGTGTTTTTGGTACCATGCTCAGNAGCCTGCAGTTGCTACCAGTGCCCTTACTGCTATTTATTTCCTACAGAAAGCTGGACTTTCTGTAGGAAATACTTTACCTTCTCTGCAAAGTATGAGGGTGGAGCAGAAAGTTGTAGAACCAAGTTTTCTTTCCACTACCCCAGCTCTGGCCTGGCTTTGGCAAACATGTCCATGTGCATTGCAGACTAGTTCAGGATGGCTCAAGGGATTTGTGATGGGATATGAAATGCTTCACTCGGAGGCTACCTGCCTAGTGCCAGCTATCAGGACTTCAGTGTGACAGCTCTCCAGGAGGACAAGTGGTGCTTATGTGAAAAGGTCTGATAACTTTAGCTCAGATGGGAGTGTGTTGTCTACTTCAGCAAGGCTGCAAGTACACTAATGAAGCACCTTGGGCAAAAATGAGACGGCATTTCCTTGCTGATCACTGCTTGAGGTGTTGGTGCTCGGCAAACAATATCGTACGTAACAATAGTGCAATTTATACCAGACCATCTACATGACGTGGTGGTCCTAGATGGTTGGTTCAGTCTCAGAGGTGTCTCAGCATCCTAGGGTATTGTGAACTGCTCATCTACCTCCCTCTTTCCTTTAAGCTTGGGCACTTGATATCCAGTGAGATATTTCTTTACAAATACATACTGAAAAGGTCATCTTCTGCGGGATCTTCTCTCTGTGGAAAACTCCTCTAATGCCGTGTAAGTAAAGCTGGAATATAGAATAGCCCAAAAGGCCCCATAACCAACCAGGACTTGTTGCCCAGCACAGCTCAATGCCATTCCCCCTCCCTTGCAAACTCTAGCACAACAGGAAAGGTGGGGGAAAAGGCAGAAGAGGCCTTTTCTGTACAGAGTTCAGGAGCTGCTGGGCAGTGGTAGAGTAGCTTGGTGGGCCATCATGCCATGTCTGATAGATGCTGAGGCTAAAGGAGTTATTTATACTCACATGGTCAATAGAGAGAGGACTATGTTCTTCCCAAACCTGGTATTTGAGATGTTGGCATGAATTGCTCTGTGGAGTTGCCTGTGCTCTTCAGTGAGGCAGGTCAGCTTAGGCTAGTCACCTCATTTTGAGATGTCTGGAGCAGCTGTGAACCCTGTCGTTGTGCTGACATGGTTCAGTTGTTGCTGTGGTCTGACAGAGAGGCCAGAGGAGATGCTTGGGTGGTGACCTCACTTCAGTTCTCGCTTGTGTTATTTTTCTTAACCAAAGTGAAACAGCTGGTTTAGACTTCAAGAAAATGTAGTGTTTGGGGGACAGGAAAAGAAAAAAGCATTTTTGTTGTTTTCTTCATCATGTACTTAAGGTGTGCCAGTGTGCCAAGAAAGGTGTGCAAAGGCTTCATGGGCAGCACAGCACCGAGTGGCTGAGCCCACAGGATGGCACTATATTGGGTCTGGAAGCAAAGCGCTGTGCCAACATGGCACCTGTCACAGACTGGTAAGCTCAGTCCCATCTCTTGCTGAGTCTGTCGAGGTTTCTGTGTCACTCCAGGCCACTTCCAGTGAAGGATTTCCAGTGTGTGATATTTGAGTGCCTCCAGAGAAGATCCACACCAGGAGGGATGATCAGGGGGATTAGGCAGAGAAGAGCGGAAGAGGAGAGACACAAGGAGAGTTTATTCATTGAGGATCAGTAAGAAAATAGAAGGCTATGGGAGTCTGTCTGTTCTTCATGCTCTTCAGACTGAGATGCTCTGACTATGGTGTTACACTACAGATCTCAGACACCCTGGGGAAACGTGAATCTGTTCTGTTTCCCTGACATCAGTCTTGAATAACCCGTTCAACTTTTGGCCCCTCATCATTCCCATCTCCCACACCCACCCACCACCCCTGCAGCTACGTTGCTGCCTTTCTCCAGAACATGTTCTGTGAGTGCTCAGGGGTGAAAGGGGAGAGAGGTGATTACATCCAAGCACAGAATGAAGGACAGCCAGGGGGAATTGCTGGACATTCCAAGTGTTGCACATTTTGGACTTTTATGTTTTACTGCTTTTCTTCCCAGGACTGTCCAAAAGTGGCTATGAGTCAGTTCCTCACAACTGCAGAGAATAACATCAAACAAGAGAGGGAAAATGATTTCTCCATCTGCCTTGGAGAAGGGGTGGCATGATGTAAGGAGGCTATGATGAAAGCCTGCTTTACAGGACCATTGCACGTGGCTTGTGCAAAGTGTTTTTTAAGGCATGCTTTGGGCTCAGATACTCCTGCCAAACAAGGGAGGAACGCAGCTCATTCCCTGCATCCCCAGCTCTCCTCCCCAGCTTCTGGCGTGGTGCTGAAATTTTCAAGTGCAAAACCATGTCCTGCAGTGGAGCAAAAGACAGCAACCTGGGATGACAGGCTATTCTGAAAGGTGGGGTGCAGAGTTCCTGGCTTTGTCTAAGCACCAGACACTCTCCTCTATGGCAAAGACCCTTGTAGTAGGGGTGGTCTCTGAGGCTGCTGAGGGTCTGTGGGGTGCCAGTTCACTCACCTGTGAGGTTGTCTCTCATAGCATCTATTGCCCATAGTTTTGGGGTGCTGTTACTGCCCAGGAGTTGCCCCAGGGTACTCTGTTATGTGTTGGATCTTTGAAAGTCACTTCCTTTTTGGAAAGCCCACACAAAGCTCTCAATTTGAACCTGAATACCACCCTCCTGGAAGCTTTTGCTGTATCTGGTCTGTTCTGAGATGTGGGTAAGGATGCATTTGAGGTGCTGATGTTAGATATGCTGCATGCCTCACACTGTGGGATGGAACATGGCTCATGCTGTTTCATACTAACTCAGGGAGGTGGGGGGATGCTGGGATACTTCCAAACCATTCCCAGAAAATTTCTCTGCTGGATTCCCACAAGCATTTATTTTGTTCATGCTATCAGTAAAATCTAAATTAAGAATTTTTAGGCAGCCCTAAAAATTACTATAGGCTGTCTATCACCCACCTACTCCTTTACCTGGTGTCAATCTTTGTACTTTGATAAAAGACCATGTTAGAAGTACTTGGGCTGGAGGAAACTTTTAGATACATCTGGACACAAATCCAGGGTTTGCTCCTTGTTAGGGTACATTCAAGATACTAATTCAGGGCAACTCCTATCTCTAGAGTGAGATTTCAGGAAAGCAAGAGCTTTAAGAAGAGAGAGGAGCAATCCTCTGGCATTAAGAGCAGTCTAAATCTGAGCTGTAATGAGAAAAAAAAGAGTCTCCAGTTTTGAGGAGGTGATAACAGCAAAGAATGGCTGGGTGCAGGGATTGAAGTAGCTAGGATGCTGGAGGAGTGCAAAGGAATGAAAGCTTGGGAGGGTTGATCCACAAAACTGGTTCCCTGTGATGGGTCTGGGACATCAGTCGTGGCAGGAAATTGTCATGTGGGATGTCACGTGTTTCCTTCCAGTCAGTCCAGGCCATTACCCAGAGACCAAATGCAGAAATTAGCAGATCCAGATGAAGTTCATTGCCAGACCTGTTTGCTGTAGCTCCTTACTCCAGCTGCCTCTTGGCATGGCCATCATTCAGCTTCCACAATTCCACGTTCAACTATCTCAGACTAAGTGGAGCGGAGGCAGCGAGCAGAGGCACCGGTGACTATTTGCCCCAGGTCCCAGCGAGCAGCTTGGGGCATTGTGCATTTTTGCCTAGGCTGCATCTTGTGATGTCCAACTACCCTAAACACTGGTGATGCCAAGAGGCTTGGAAATCACCCTTGAGAGAGAAGAGGAGGAGAGACTGCTGCCTCCTGATTGCAAAGCAGCCCGAGGTCTAAATGGCAACAAAACGTTATACATAACGTCTGATTCACTGTGTGGAGAATGTAAAGAATTGAGACCTCCTGACACAGTTTACATTGGCCCTTTTTATGACTAATTGTGCAGAAAATAGCTCTGCTTGTAGTGTGCATGGAAACAGTTCAGGTTTCTGCTGTGTGTCAGCTAATGGGCTAGCAAGGCTTTTTTACCAGAACTTCAAAGGCTCTGGCAATGGAGGTCCTTTGTGAGGGAATTATCTCCTTCTCCTTTGTACCCCTTTATCCTTCTAAGCTGTGGAACAAAGACTTGCAAAAGGAAGAGATGAAGTAATTTGTATTAGATCTCTAGACCTAGATAAAGTATCTAACGTTTGCTTAAACACATTTTTTCTGCTTCTTTCATCAAAATAAGGTTATATTTTTCTGTATAGGAACACCCAAGTTCATTTAACTTTTGAAGGATGCAACCTTACACTTAGGTATGCTATTGGTGG
This sequence comes from Heliornis fulica, assembly GCA_013399135.1. Lineage (NCBI taxonomy): Eukaryota > Metazoa > Chordata > Aves > Gruiformes > Heliornithidae > Heliornis > Heliornis fulica. Next base: position 199,738 of record VXBZ01003680.1, on the reverse strand, counting down.
GGTCACCAAAATGCCTGAAAAGGTACAGGAGAGCTTTAGTTTCTGTGGTCAATTAGAAAATACGTGACTGTGACTGTTAGAGTTGGCTGAGAAGTGTATTTCTCTCTGCCTCAGGATATTCCACTGAGAAAGGAAGAAAAAGCTTTTTTTTTTCCTGCAGGGTATATGTGTATGCTTTGAGGAAACCATGTATTTTTTAACTTTTAGTAAAAAAAAACCAAAGTGGTTTACTTTTTCCTGTGAAAAATGAAACCTTGGGGAGATAAGGAAATGCAGTACATGCATCTGCTTTGTGTAGTACGAAGCACAGTTCTTAATTAAAAAAAAATAAAATTCAGCAGGGGTAGAAGATGTTTGATTAATATTAGCAACCATACTGTATAACATCTTACTCTAGGGTCTCCAGATCCTCTCTCTCAAAAATACAAGACACCAGTGGAAGGAGAATAATCTTGGCCTCATCAAATTTGGTGAATAAACTGCCCCGGGGTGCAGTGAGCCGTATGAGCCGCTCCACTGCATCTGCGTTCAAACTGTGAAATGACTCTGTGTTTAGCACTGGGACTTCCCCACAAGCAAATCCCACCAGTACCCTTAGAGGGTGGAAGGACTGAGTTCACACTTTTCCTGATTTTGTTTAATTTTTTTTTTATCCTAACCTGTTGGGACAGGCTGTGCTGCCTGTCTCCATATGGACCTTCACTTCAAGTCCCTGTCTAGAAAACCTGCTATGTCTTTCTCTGCTCTTCCCATACTTGCATGGATTTCCCAAGACAGTTGGTGTTCTGATTTCTTGGATCCAGTTTTCATCAGCTGTCAAGGTGGATTTGCTTATTACTGCAGGAGTAGTTTACTCAGGTTCAGACTGAAGAGGGAATAGTGGTGGAGAACCAAGAGCATTCCTTTATCTTGCTAATCTGTCTGATATGTCTCAAGATGCACTAAAATTTCAATAGTTACACTTTCTTGAATTTTTTTTAATCACATTTTTTAAAATGAAAATTTCCAGTCCAGGAAAATATTTTTTAAAGGTTTTAAAGCATCCATACTTATTTTTATTTAAAAATGAATCCACTTATCTATATATACATATTTAATACCTATAAATAACATTTAAGTCCACTCATGTTCTAAACAATCTGATAATAATTACATATTCTGTTTACAGGGATTCAATGTTTTTCACTTATCTTATCCATGTTGAGCTTAATCATCTCTAATATGCAGGTTAAATTGTTTTTCATTACATGCTGTAAGCAGTGAAAAATATGACTTTGTTATCAATATCTAACAAGGGAATGCTTATCCCAAGTTGTACGTGACCAAGGAGAGTTACATAAGAATTTTCTCATATAGAAAATTTTCCTGGACTTTGAAACTGAGAAGGATGATTATGATGGACTTAGCAACAGGAGACAAGCCAAGACATTTCTTCCAGGAATTCTTTAACCTTGGAAGTACAGCAAGGACACTTGGGTGTTTTCATGTTTCGCTTCACCTATCTGCACTGGACCTTGCAATCAGGTGGAGGGGCTGTGTTAACAGGGGAAGCTGATGGTGAGGCAGATGGGATAATGCAATTTCAGCAGAGTCTAAAGGTAAAGCTTTGCAAAGACCCGTTCATGCCACTTCCTTACAGTTGTTAAAGCTTCTGGAGAATTATTTGTGAGTCAGCTTGAAGTTGTTTGGGTTTGATTTTTTTTGTTTTGTTTTGTTTTCTCTTGGTTGAATTGTGGCAATGAAAATATTTCAGCATGAGTTTAATCATGGACCTCAAGTGAAATAACTGTGCTCACATTCAAGTTTTTATTTTATTAAAATTTTCATTTATTCAGGGATTTGAAGTCGGGTGGTGTGGTTTTATAATGGAAGCTGGTGTTGTTTCATGTTAGGAAAGGCAAGATTAAAGAAATAAGCGTCAGAGAAGGGGGTAAGGAGATTTGTGATATGCAAATTCAGTCACTGGTCTCAGAAGTGGCCCTGGGGATATTCATTCCCCACATGGATAGATTTTAGCTTGATAGGAACCACCTCTTCCCCATAACTCCAGTCCAAATCCAACACGAACTCCCAGACAGGTGGAAGACAGTTCCCAAGAAAAAGGGATTTGGCAGAGGACTGAACAGCTCCAGGAGATTTATCCTGTGGAAACCCACATCTCATCATGCTTATGTTCTGCCATCCTGCACAGCCAGGATGTGAAAGAAAAGAAACATAAGAAAAGAAAATAACCAGTCCAACAAGCCATCAGCTTTCGCTGCAGTCTCCACACAGAGGGTAGGAATGGGAAGTCCAGGAGGTATTTTGGTCACCTTTTGGTCTTCATCCATCACTTGCAGAGAGCGGTGGACTTGGCTGAGGAGCTGAAAGGACTGACATTTTGTGGATTAGGAACCAGAATTGCTTCATAGTTACTTTTTTTCCTGGGTTTAAAGTGGTTATGATTGGATTATTTTGTAATGTTGTGATATCAAAGATTTTCTGGATTCAGGACAGTCGTTTGCATTTAAGACTGTGGTTCAGGAAATGTAGAGTGTTGTACCATGGACCCATAAATGTCTCTGACTTTGACACCTTTGATTTGGGTTCCTCAATGTCACTTTGCCAGTGACAGAATAAGGACCTTTGTTTGCCTTGGCCACTGCATAAAAACCCAGGATATGATCAAATCCAGTTAATCACTCACAAATGTCTCATTTCTTGAATCTCTGAGGGTGTGTAACACATTTTTGGGACTGTTCTCTGCTCCTTTGGCTTTTATTATAAGTTAGTCAGTTGGGAAAATCAAATTTTGAATTTTCTTAAAAGGAATTGGAGGAATCCTGGAACACACCAGGGCTCTGCAAATGTACACTTAATCGTTTAAAGAGATGTCTTTTGGCTAAAAGCTCTTACTAGTGCTTGCAAGTTGCTCTAAAAGCCATAGGACTACATCATTCCTACAACTGATGCGAATTAGCACCCTTGTTGGCAGGGTAAGCAGAGAGGTGCAGGCTCAGTGAATACTAGGGACCGGATTACTCTCACGTTTGTAGCCACTATGTGCGGTGTGGGTGACAGCTGATGGTTACACGGTGGCGTGCAGGGAGAGAGCTTTGGGCATGTCCTGCCTGTCTGGTTTTTAATACACAAAGAGTTGGGCTCTGCTGTGGAACTGGATAGTTACAGACACCTCCTGTAAACATGCTGTGCTTGAGGCAAGCACACGCTCTCCGAGAAGCAGCAGCAAAGTGGGGGAGTGTAGTTTGACACAAGGTGGAGCTCCCTGCTGCAGGGGGCAAATAGTACCAGAGCAGTACTCAGCAGAGGTTTGAGCACATTGGGGGTGAATTGGTCTATTCAGAGCTGACAGACCCAATGACCTGGGTGTAAATGGGGTCACCCAGCCACGCAGAGCTGGAAGCTAATGGATGTAATGGGGGAGGATCATTCTGTCCTTTTCAGTGTTGTTCATGATATATAAATGAACCTATATATATTATATATATTGTGTACCTTTACCATTCACCACAGGCCATGCTTGCAGACAGGCTGGTGGGCTATGTGAACTTTAATAAACCTGTTAGCAGAGTTTTTGTGTCTTTACTTTATACCTCTGACCCATCCTGAAAACAATGTGGGACCCTGACAATACACTGAAAGCTTTGGAGGGATTACACTGTCTTACTGAGTCTGTACGCAAAGCCCTTTGAGGCACCCATTGACTCCACTGGGATTTGGTTCAGACCTCAAGTGTATAGGACTCCCTTAAGTAAACTCTTTCAAGGCCCATACATGCTGCAGTACTTACTGGGCCCTTTGTTACTTCTTTGAATAGGAATGTGACCTTTACACTTCTACCAGAGAGCCCTGGTTTACAGGACTAAATCTTCATGGGTTTGGAGAGATAAGGTTACCGTCCCAGCTCCTCCCAACCCTGCTGTGCAGGTGTCTGAGCAGTTGATGAAGCAATTCGTGACCACTAGGTAGATATCCACCGACCATACAGCACAGTGGCTTCAGAGCTTCTTCATAAGCAGATGTCAGTTAACGACAATTATGGGCAGGGTAAACATCTGGGGCTGCAAGTTGTTACAGTTCATCAGTCAAAGCTGCAGTAATACTCTTTTTGCCATCCCATGTTAGAAGTTTTAATCTGTGCACATGCAAAAATGGCCACAGTGGAAGACAATTCATCTAGGTTTTCTTATTCAGACCACCCCTTGGCCATGTGAGGGGTGGGAGGGGTAACTAAGTTGGCAGGAGGACTGGATTGGGCTGTATGCTCTCTCTTCCACTGGCCATTGCCAAAGGCTGCAGTGGGCTACACGGTGAATACTTGGAGCCTGAATTCCATCAAATTGCATAATGTGCCCTCCTCTTGGAGCTGGTCTACCTCCTGGAAACCTTGCCTCCCAAACCTGTCATTCCAACAGGAGAAATTCAAGTGAGTGAGAGGAGCAGTTTGATTGACAGTGCTATTTTCTACCTGTATTTTAGGTCACTTCCTGGGTAACAACACTGTGATTGATGTACTGAGACAAGCAGGATTTGAAGTGGAGCACACCCCTCCTGGACAACCAATTGGAAAGTAAGCAGCTGCCCACAGACTATTAAATCACTTTCTCTCCTTTTCTTTTTTCTCTCCCTTTTTCTGTGACTAAGCAAGATTATTGCATTAGTGTAGGAGGTGGAGTGAGGAACCTCCCTTTCCCACTCAAGTTCCAGACAAAAAGTGTATTGTAAAGCATCCATTGTATGAGTTTGGAAACATATGGACCCTCGGTGGCTGGGTTTTTTTTCACTTGGGGATATTGTTCATATCACAGCTGCTTCACTATACCAGATCAGAAGTGCCAGAGTTTCTTTCTGTTTACAAGAAATATCTCATTTGGTTTATTTTCCCCCATAGCTGTTTTGGTTTTTCCTCTCCATGGGGTTTTAGTCGTTTCTCCATTGCAGGGTAGTAGACTGCCACCAACTTCTTTTTTCAGGCCTCTCTGTCAGGCTGCTCTTTGGGTGCTTCAGTTTTGCTTGAAAGTCCAGATTCCTTGTAGCAGATGCACTTTGGAAGGTGAGATGAATAGATAAAAAGCAGTTCAATATTCCTTGAGCTTCTCCATCTGAACAAATAAACCAGGCAAGAAGGACTGATTAGCAGGCTCTTGGCGATCTTCATTAGTATAAGATAAAATATGACACAAAACTGTCCTCAGTTGGTGAAACAGACTTCCTTCCTCCCCTAGACTTATCCCTTTCCTGGACATGTAGTTGAGGTCTCTGTCTGAAGATATCATAGGCAATAAAACCATCAGGGATGGCGAGAGACCATCTGCCTTTGAAAAGCTAGCCTTTCCCTTGCATTCTGCAGACAAAAACTGGCTGAGATCGCTCTGTCATGGGATTGTTACCCTCATTAGGAGAAAGTGTTAGCAGCATGCTCCTGTCCCAGGTGGGCAGACATGACATAGTCCAAATATGAGGTGTTTCAATATGGAGAATTAATTGCAGGGCTAGTAGACCATGTCCGAAAAAGCTATGTTTAATATAGTTGGAAAATCTGGCTGATCTAACCTTGTTTGTGAAACACCCGCAGTGATTCATATAGAATTCATATAGATTCATATGGCTCCACTGTACATAAGTGTCTTTGACAGAGCATTTATCCTAAATGCTTCTTGGAATATGTTGAGCAATAAAAATACAGTCTTAAATAACAATGGGGAAAAGAGGAAGAGAAAGCTATCAGACATAAGGAAGAACATGTATTCACAGGAGATTTAAGAAGCACTTTGGCAGAGGGAGAAAAATCAACATGGCACAGGGAAGAGCATTAAATACTGTAACTGACTGGAGCTGGAAATTTTGGCTAAAATCAACAAAAATGCCTGTGTCTAAAAATACAGCAAGTCAGAAAAACCAAGCAAACTCTAGGAAAACAGCTGAGCTATATTGTTCCTAGGTTTCGGACAAAGAAACTTTCCTCTCAGGGAAGCAGGCACTCTCCTCAGAAATTTTCATTTAGTTGAAAGTATCATCTTCCCAAGGAAATCATTTCAACTGGAAATTGTGAAACTTGATTTATTGGCTGTTCGCAAGCCCTTGAAAAGAAAGAAAGATACAGTAGTGTGAGAGATGTCCAAGAATAGTCTCTGCTCTTTATGGTCTTGAGATATGTCTACACATGTCATCGCAGACTTGAAATAATGTGATGGGGCAGGAAACTTGAAACAAAGCCAGTGCTTAATGTTGACTTATTTGCAGTATGGGGCACCCCTGTGTATGTGTTCCCCTACCTTGGCAACAGTGTCTCTTGTTCATGACATCTTCCCTAAAATTGTCGGTCCCTGAGGGAAACATACTTGAAAGCAAGTGGACATGGACTGCTGCCTAGAACGATGCATATGTCCTCAGTTGAATTCTTCTACACTTGGTAGCTTCCATTCCCAGCTGCAGACCAGAGTGTTGGGCGAGTTAGTCCCTTCATCTAGACTAGTATATCTTATGGGTCTGTTCTGAACACTGAACATAAAAAATTTCATTAAAGCTGTTGTGCATGAGTACTGGATTGAGTTGAGACAGAGCATATGGCTGCACTCCATAAAGGTTAGATGCTCTGTATGGCTTCCTATGGTCTGATAACCCAGGCAAATCAGCCAGTTGTAGGTGAGAATACAGAAAGGGAAATAAATGGCAAGGTAAAGAAAACCAGAGTTGCCACTAAATTGCAGTGCTCAAGGTGCAGAAAGAGTAGAACATCATAGAAAATTTAAATAAAGAGAATTTAAATATACTGGCTGGGCACAGCATGCTGCCTTTAGGTAAAAAGAAACTCCCAGAACTGAACACCGGGGACTGTATTTTCATTGCACTACAGTTGGGACCGTAGCCATCAGAACTGCTTGAGGCTCCCTCATAGAAACAAGAAGGCTGCTGCACACCATTTTGTCTCTCTGTTTTAGAATAGCTTGTGTTTTATGGTTTCTGAGCAAGCTGGGAAAGACAGTCTGGTCACACACAGTTATGGAAAAAGTCGACTGTGTATTCAGAAGATGCAGCCAGTTGATTGTTGTGACGTTCAGGTTTTGTTGCTGTCATTGAGAGTTTTAAGGAACTTTGCATTTTTGTCTACCCTTCTTCTTTTGCTCCCCCCTTTCCTTTTTAAAAAGTGAAATAAAAACATTGGAAAACAATTAGAAAGGCCCAGAAGAGCAACCATTTTGGGGTAGTGGCTATACTAACCACATTTATACAAAGAAGAAACAAGTAGAAAGTCAACAAATTCTGAGGTGCTTGCAAGCAGAAATTGTTTTGTGGATTATAGAGATGCAGATGTTTTCATCTTCATTTTGATGGAGCCATATATGTGAAATAAGAGGTATTTCTGTCCTCTGCTGAAACCTAAAAGAGACATTTCTGCTTTTTTTTTCCCAAGTTGTATAAGGGAGTCAAGCCCACTACATTGAATTTTGGCACCGAGAACTGAAAAATTGGATAGTGTTCAGGGAAGATCAGCTGGACTCTAATGTAGAGATTGGTGGGGGTGGACAGCACATGAAAAAATGTAAGGGTTGGAAAAAAACAGAACAGCTGCATGCTTATGTTTTGGCCTAGGGAATTCAAAAAGGGACTGTTGTGGATGAATTGTGCCCAAAAGGACCAATTTGAGCTGGCACATAGGAACATTTGGAGGCATATCATATTGAAACCAGAGTGCTTTTCGGCTGAATACCAATGATTTCTTGACAGTAGGTTGCAGGACAGTCTTTCTTGATTTAAGTCAGTAGCCCTATTATTTGAGACAATGAAAGTAATTTCAGCAAAACATTCATCTCCCATCCCACCCACTACCAGTGCTGCCTTAACAAAAAAGCAAATCTCCTTTAATATCTGTGTTCCTCGGATAGCATTGTAGTTACGATTGGAATGATTAGTAGTCTGAACTGTTTTGTTTGATAATAATAGAGCAGTGGTATCATAAATAGGTGGAGTATTCTGGTACTGATGTTTCAGCTTTGCTGTCCATTTCCACTTCAGAAAGGGCAAGAGATTATCTTTTTAGAAAATAACTAGTACTGTTCCTGTGTATCAGAGAGCTTTGGGAAGAGTAAAACAGGACAAAGACCAATACCTGTTTCAATTATATACAGTCTGGGTAAAGCCAGAAGATCATTGGCTTTCTCTGTCCAAAATGCTAACCACAGGTTGTGAAATAGCTGCTCCTTAAGCTGATCAAAATGAATACCTAAGGTCTCACATTCCCATTGTCTAGTGACAAACACAAATTTGAGCCAAGTTCTCATTTTTTTAAAGTACTGGGGAAAAGTAAAGTGAGAGATTGGCAGGCTAGAAGAGACAGCCAAGAGATGGAGGGGGTTGATGGCTCCAGAATCAATGAACTGGCAAATAAAAGTTCATATGCTGTACATTTAACTGGTGTGGAGCTATTTGGGAGCTCTCACCGACTGGATTTCTGAAATCCCTAAGCTCCTACAGATCTGCCAGGTGGCCCAGTGCTGACCTTCCTCAGCCTTTTCCAGAATCCCACTCATTGTCTATGGAAAATACCTTCTTTAAAGCTTGTTCCCTTTCTCCAAAAGAAGATGTTGTACTTAGCAAGCAGAACAATGCCATAGACATAGAATTTATCCTCAGGATGGCTTCATTTGTTTAGTTTGTTGCCTGAGGGAAAGTGTCCTGAACCTCTTTGCCTGACAGCCTTCAACAGCATTCATATTTGATTCTTATTTTACTGGCTGCTCTCTTTGTCCCCAAGTGAAGGCCCTGGAAAATGAATGACTGAATCGGTATCTCATTGCTTTGCCCTGAGATAAGAAAGGCCACTTTTTGTTGGTGGGGTTTCTGCCAATTGGCCGTCCCTGTCCCTCTCTGTCTTCAGAAAGCAGGACTACGTGCTTGGGGTGGGGAGAGAGGAGGAGATGGGAGAAAGTTTCCCCTCAGATGGATTCCAGTGACTTGAGCAGATAAAGGGCCACAGCTGCATCACATTTAATTGGAAACAGCCAAATTGCGAGATCAATGCCGGAAGCACCTGTGTCCATGATGACTCTATTGTTACTGGGTTCTCAGAATCAGCTCTGACCTCCTGCCAGCGCCAAGCCCTGGCGTGCTGCACACCGTTTCCCTGGCCAGAAAAACACACTGTGGTGCTCCTTTCCATCAGACTGCTCTTTCTGAGGCTCTGCTCAGTGCAGCCTTCTTTCAAGATGGGAGAACTCAGGCAAGCTTTTATTTCTGCCCGTTTGAGAATTTATTGTAAGCTCTCAGGGCTCTCCTGTGGAAATTAATTACCCTTCCTCCTTATGTTTGAACTTCCTGGAACAGTTGAGCCAATATGCCTTTGCTGTTGTAGCTCACTCTTTTCCTTCTTTCTGAAACAAAAACCTTGCTCCTTCAGTTTTGGGCCCCTCACTTCAAGAAAGACGTTGAGGTTCTGGAGCGTGTCCAGAGAAGGGCAACGAGGATGGTGAAGGGTCTGGAGAACAGGCCCTACAAGGAGGCTGAGGGAGCTTGGGGTGTTTAGTTTGGAAAAGAGGAGACTGAGGGGAGACCTTATTGCTCTCTACAACTACCTGAAAGGAGGTTGCAGTGAGGTGGGGGTTGGTCTCTTCTCCCCAGTAACAGGCGACAGAACTCGAGGTAATGGCCTCAAGTTGCACCAGGGAAAATTTAGGTTGGATATTAGGAAGAACTTCTTTACTGAGAGAGTCACCGAGCATTGGAACGGTCTACCCAGGGAGGTGGTTGAGTCCCAATCTCTGGAGGTGTTTAAGAGACGGGTAGATGCGGTGCTTGAGGACATGGTCTAAGGGTAGACTTGGTGGCGGTAGGTTAATGGTTGGACTGGATGATCTTAGTGGTCATTTCCAGCCTTAAAAATTCTGTGATTCTATGATTCTATGATTCACCTTTTCCAGTAGCATCCTGCAGGTGTGACCCTGGCTCCCCTGCTTAGCATAAGCACACGCAGCCTTTTCACTCCATCAGCTGACATGTAGAGATGGGAAAACATTCAACATAACATTCCCCACAGCCACAAATGGGTAAAAGTGACAGTTCAGCAGATTCCATGCCAAGAACTTACAGATGCCATCAGGAGTCTCCCAGCAGTTGCCATGTTCCTTGGGATGCCCAAGCAACTTGGGCTTTCAGGTGCTGACCCGGCAGTGTTACTCTGCTCTGCTTAGCTGTTCATGTTGGTGTCCTGTATGTGTTTGGGAGAAGGTTAAAGGTGGAGTAAAATAAGTAAAAATTTATTTAGGAAAGAGAGGAGAAAAAGAAATGTGAGAGCTGTGACAGTTTCATTGGGACAACTGAGTTACTTGAGGAAAAAAGCAAAAGCTGGGCAGATGTTGGCCCATTCTGGATCTATTCTGAGACAGGGAAAAATGCACACTTTTTTACTGTGGGTGGAATAATCTCTCTGCTAGTGTGCTGCAACTCTTCTTAATCCAGTTGTAAACCCTTGAATCTTCCACTTGATCTGAGCCTGAAGATCATACTCCCTCCACTAGTTTCTTTCCCTCAGAAGAAAAGCAAACCCATTATTTAGGGAGGTTCTCTGACAGCATCATTTGCAGTAAGAGGTGTATAGGAATTAAATGGGGTTCATCTGCATGCATTGGCAAATGTATTGCCTCATCTAACATTGGAGAATATGGCTGCTTAATGCCTTAAATGTTGAGTCATGAAAATAAGCACATTACATTTTCAAGGGACTCCCACGTGCCTTGAAAATATCCTCCTTTGCAATTTAATTGTCTTTGTGTGTCTGTAATTACCTTACAGCCACAAAGTCTGAGCAAGTAAAAGTAACTCTCAGGGGGAAAGAAATTGAAGAAAATCTCCAAGGTTTGGTAGAGAAGCAAAGTCAAGTTGCAAGTTCTCAGCCATAGAAACTTAATTATCTCGTCACTTCCTGAGCAACACATTAATTAGGGATGGTGCATCTGTGTGTACTTTAGGCCACCTTTAAATGCCAAACACCTTCTGAAAGACTGGAATTTAGCAACTTGCTACAAAAAAAAAAATCTGGAAAATAGGAAAATAATTCATTATGTTAATGAAAGAATAAGAAAAAAACTTCCAAGAATTTTGTGCTTGACTACTTCTCCCAGTGGGACATTTGCTTTTCTCTATAATCAGATTTTATCCTTGGCAAAATTTCTGGTTTCTTTTGAAATAAAAAATGTTTCAAATTCCATATCATTCAGTTCCTTGGGAACTTGGACACAAGGCCACCAGAGAACCTGGGCTTGCTTCTTTTTGCTCAAGGGCAGCTTGCTCGCTGAGCTGTCCTGAAGTGCTAAGTGCTGAGTGTCCTGCCAGTGCTAAGGTTTCTAGGGTTTTTGCTGCTTTGCAGTCCATCACATTTAGGAGATCTGTATCTCATACTCCATAAACTATGTAATAGTCAATTTACAGAGCCTTGGAGACTTCAAAAGTTCAGATAAAGTTTTTACTTTATTTCCTAGCCAAATTTGGAGTTCTTCTTTTCACAGGAGAAGCTGTTTTTTCATCCTTTTTCTGCTTGCAGCCAACTCTAATGCAGATCTTTTCACCTAAGGGCATTAGCATAAGATGAAAATTCCGATGGATAGTTACTAAAGATAAAGTTTGTCCAAACTGCAATGAAGTTCAGATCAAGGCTTTCACTGCTGCCACTAGCTTTTAGAGGTCATCCTCTAAAATGTGAGGTCGTTGCTGATTCTCTCCTCTCTGTAGTTGTGAGGAGTCATGAGAGAATTGTTAGAGGGCTAAGAGTATGTTCACACAGTTGTGCAGATGCTCACAGTAGGCACTGTCACAAGGATGACTTCTCCAGAGGACTGCTTGTGGGTGTCTTAGCTGGCCCAGCTTGCTTGCAGTAGGTGTCTGGCTAGTTTCAGATGGCTAATAGGTTTGTGAGATAAATTCCCCTGCTATATGAAGGATTTGGGCCTCATGTTCAAGTTGGACAGTGTCACTGGACTCATTTTAACCTTTGGAAAAATCTCAGCATCCCCTCTCCAGCACTATATTGGAACAGTGAGAATGTGTGAGCTTTGTGTTTGTGTATTCAGCCTGCACTTGTCCTGTGGATTGATGGCCTCTGTCCCAAGTGATATCAATCTGGGCTGAAGTGCAGCTGCACTTTGTAACAGCTCAAGGGGCACAAAGGTATCAAGTGGTATTGTGTGGTTTGAAAGATGTTGTTTATCTAGGGAAGTTTGTGGTCTGTTTGCTGTCAGTCTGTCTTTGCAGCGCCGACTTCCCTTACCTTCGCTATCACGTTGTCAGACAAAGAGACCTCACACGTTAGGACAGATAGCTTTTCCACTTCCAGAGCTGACTTCTTTTCCTTCAGCAAGAGGTTTTCCTTCCTTGAGTTCCAATCAATAGAGCTGCTTGATTCAGCATGACTGTAATTGCTGTTAATTTTACGTGCAGGGAGCTCTTCAACATGTTCCTAACAAAAAAATCTGAAGGAAAAGAAGGGTTCCTAAAACCCCTTTAACATGTTCCTAACAAAAGGAACAGGAAGAAAGGGAGTCACTGACATTTTTTCATTTACACTTTCAGTTAAAATTCCTTCAATAATAGTGCCTTAAAAGAACAGTCAGGGATAGTTTTCTACATAGGAATACAATGAATACATCTTCCACCTCTCACGAGCAATCAGGTGTGCATAGGGACCTCCTTCACAGTTTAAATGGGATTAGAAGCCCTGCAGAGCAGCATTGTGTGCCTGGTGACATGGCCAAAAGGCTCCTTGTGCATAGATCTCGTGGTAAGCTGTGAAATTTGCTGAAACCTTCCTAAATTGCCTCCACATGTAGAAGATCACCCTAAGATACTTATGCAACGTGTCATTTCTTGCCACATCAGCACAAAATAGTCTCACTTTTTAACAATCTGTGGTATCTCAGCCAGGCCAGGTGGCTTCAACCTTCCCACAACTCAGCTTTAGTTCTGAAATGACTGTATGGGTGTCCCTTTAGGAGAACTATGGTGAAGGGTCAGGCTCAGAAGCATATGTTAGCTGCTCCTCCTAGTTAAGTGCTAGTAGCTAGTAGAAATGCCAAAAAGAGAAAGTTCTTACAACAGAAGTAGTGAATTAAGAACAGTGAATATATGAAGCACTTGTGACAGTAAATAACTTAGAAGCCAGAATACAATTTAATGTCATCATTGCATCTTTTTTTATGAGAAGTCAAAATAATTCACATGCAGTCTCTGAAGTATTTAAAGAGTTTAATTAATCCACTAAACCACGTGCTGGGAATACTGTACCCAGCTCCAGATCAGATATTCTTCAGAGAAGCTTTAAGGTTTGAAAATACTTCCAAAAGCTAAACTGATCCCCAGAACCTTTGGAGGGTCACCCCTCTTTGGAGTTCTAGCTCTAAGCAAGTGAATGTCATACCAATATGTTTCCCATTTCCTGGGGATTAAACTGCTGTGTTTGATGACTCAGGACTTCCCAATAAAGCAACTCAATCACTCATTCAGCCTCTGGTGTCTCAGAGGACATGTCTTCTCTTGTGCAGTGATTCATGATTTCAGAGCAGAGGATCAGCTCCTTTTTTTATATATATTTTTTTTTCTGCCCACAAAGCTAATTAATAAAACAAATTTCTATTAGTGGGTGTTGAAAGACTTTGGCTTTCCACCTACACTCCCAAATGCTCTGCATTCCAGGGAGAATGAAAAATGGACCTGTGAATAGAAACAGGAGGGAGGAAAAATGGATCTCATGTTGTATATGGATGTAGAAACAGATGCTGTCAATTGATATGATGGAAGAACATTCTGAAGGAAGTCAATTTCCTGCAAGCTTGATGGCTAAAAATGGACTACTATGGTAAACCAATTTTGGAAAATTAAGAGAGAAATATTGGGGTACAGGGACATATGACAGGAACTGAATTATCTGTTTGGGCCTCCACCTTGGCCTCTTGTTAAAGCATATGGCTGTGTGTACAGCAGTTGTTCTGCTTGTGCAAACTGGATCTTTTGCTGCTATAACAGAACTCTGAGACTCCAGTTGTTCAGGAGAAGCACCTGGAGGATTTACCCTGTTGTGCTCACTGTTGACCTGGCTGTGCCCGTCTGTCTGCCCCACCTGTAGTCCCACTGCAGAGCAGAAATTTTCATCAGCACCAAGAATTAGCTGAAATTTTCACTTGGCATGGTCATAACTCCTGTTGACTTCAGCAAGCAATCAGTTGGTCCCACAGGGGACCAGAGTTGACCAAAGGACTGGATTTGGGATATAAAATAGCTATTTCCCCTCTCACTGCTGTATGGGACATCAAACCAGCACATGCCATACCAGTGCCATGCTCCACTGGTGGCAGCTTGCAGAAAAAGAAACCTAATTTGGTGCTCTTGTTTGTGGGTGAGAGCACACAGAAGCCTTTCTCCCCTGACCCCAGGACATGTGTCAAGTCAGGGATAACCAGCAGCAGCTCAGCAGCAAAACCATACACAGGCTCCGAGCACTTTGGTATCCTTTGCCCTGTCTTGCCACTAGTTTTTAATCTCCTGTCATCTGACCCCAGCTTCACATTTCCAAATTACTCTTTGAAAAATAAAGGCAGTCACAGAAATGCCTCTGTCGAGACAGCACATCCCTGTTTATGTTTGAACGGCCGATACAAATCTGGAGTCCCCGGCGATCAAAGTGCACATTCAGAGAGATGAGCCCCACGTCGTGTTTGAAGTGAGAGCAGCACTTTGAAACAAGGATGAAGCAGGAATAAATCAGAATGAAGGATATGAGCATTAACTACTTTACATGAAGTCCCTGCTGGAAAGATGTGGCCAGTGTTGCAAAGTTTTCCTTGGAGAGTGCTCGGAAGTTGCATACCAGCCTATTTGGGGAAAGCTAAACAGTTCCCTATTGTCCTTGATGTGAAACGCTTCCCAGATAAACACTTTCCCCCTCCATTGAAGAAAAATGATACAGCCTGTCCAGAGCCCTAACACAGAGGACTACATAGGACTGCTGCTCAGCCTCTGCAAAGTTGCTGGTTTCTGTTGGCATTGAGCTTTGTTGAAGGATATAGTTCATATACATGCCAGCATTGTTAAGAAAAAAGCTGTTATTGAGTGAGACTGGGATAATAATCTTCAAGGGTTTAATAACACTCAGTGCCCACATCTTTGCGTCTCCGGGTTCATTATACCCCTGGAATGTAAATCCCAAGCCACAGTGGCTGAACAAGGTTCACATGGATCTCAAATACTTCTGTGGTATCGTCTCCTCCTGATTTCTGAAGGGGAAAGAAAATATTGCTAGATGAATTTCTAGATTAGAAGTAAACTCACGTGGTCCTCTGCAAGGAAAGCAGTAAAGCCCTGCTGCTGCAGCGGGTTGAGGTTGTACCACTGCCTGCATTTGCAGCATTTTGAGTCATTTTAAGGAATTATTCCCAACATCAACTGAGTCAAGGCATCATATTCCAGCACAAGGAAGATCCAGGCCCCTGGAATGAACTTTGCAGAGAAAAAGCTGATTTGTGAAATGAGTGGTACTAAGAATCAAGGCTGTCTAACACCAGGGTAATACTGGTTAGTGGTGATTTTGTCAGGTCAGTGTGTGTTTTTCCCTCTGTTTCTCCCAGTTTGGAGATACAGAGCTGACCATTGTGTCAAAGCAAACCTTGCTTTGCATTTATGACAAAGGAACCATCTTTGAACCTAGAAGCATGGGTTTCTATGGGATTTCTTGCTAATGCTAAATGAGAATTTTGCACATGTATCAATTGTAGATGTAAATTGAGGTTTAGGTTGCAAATGAAACTGGGAATTGCAACTTTCACTGACATTTAGCAGGCATTGAGGTTTTAAACCCCTGAAGCAATTTTAGAAACATCCCCCTCAAGGAGAAAGGACATGGACTTGAAAGAAAGCAGAGTTAACAGAGGGGTGGTTTGTTTTACTAATGTAGCCATGAATTTAGGGCAATTTCTGTGTATTCAGGCATTCATGCTGATAGCAGTAACTGCTGAATGGTCAGCAAGTCCCACGCAAGCCAGTGAAAGGCAGCAAGTAAAATGCTCAGGTAAACAAACCGGTTTAAATGAGATGATGGGCAGGAAGCTGATGTTTTCTTCTTCTTTCACTATGGTGGGATGCACAGTCCCACTTACCTCCCTCTTTACCTTCTCTGCTTTTCCAAGAAACCCTTGGAAACCCTGTGAATGATAGAACTGATGAGGTCTAGGAGTCCTATGAGTTTTCTATTTACCAGACTTTGGTACCTAGTGAAGGGCTGAGCTCACATCTGAGCTTTCCCTCACAAAACCTGACTCCTTCCTACCTATTTTCATAGAAATAAGGACATAACACTCCTTTTCATTCTCTCCGTGCTACTTGGGATGGTTCAGTTAAAACTGGCTGTCAGATTGGCTCGTACTAGAGACAGGAGGAGACAGAGGGACAGTGTGTGAAGGGTGTCATCATCTGCTTAGGAAAAGATCATTGCCAGAGTAGCCTGTGCTTCTGTTCAGAATTCATGTCTCCGTCCCAGCAGGCCGGTGGGGCAGCCCCATGCGCTTGGTCTCATTGCAGAGAGATGAGTCAGACAGATTGTTCCACAGTTTTAATTAAAGCCTCTTAATGTGGGCAGCATTTCAGCAGCATGAGGTGGCAGTTCTGCAGTCTGGCCCACGCTTATCTGTCTGCAGGGCTCACACGGCCCCACAGAGTCTCTGGATCTTTGCTGTATTTCTTCCCCCTGTCTCCATGTGAGGTAGGGAGTTAACTCCATGGGTGGATGGAAAACTGGAGCATAAAGAGTTTTTTAACTCTCTGAGGGCAACTGTGACTGCACAGCTAGTTTAGTGTTAGTTAAACTACTAACCATGAAACCACTGGGCCATCCCTCCTCTACTGGGATGTGATGGGCTGCCCTCAGGTCAGGAGAGCTGTGAAAGCACTGGCAGCACTGTGCTGCTCCAGAGTAAATTTGAGACACATCCCGGCCACCATCGAGCATGACGCAGAGGTCATCTGAGTCTCCTTCCCAATGCCTGAGGCTCACCCACTCCTCTCATCACTTTCTTGTGCAGATGTTTCCTGTGTGGAGCTGCTTCCAATGGAAGTAGGATGTTTGTATGGGCTTTCTGTTCCTGGGCTTCGTGTTGCCTGGCACATGCCTGTCAATCTTATGCTTGTGGTATGGAGACATCACCCATCCAGGATTGATCTTAGCTGCCAGGGTGGACCTCAAGGGCTTTCTGTGACTGACACCAAGACCTACAGTGGAAGGTGGTCTGAAGCAGAGAGGAGTGCTCACTTATTAGAGGATTAAGTCCTTACAAGGGAATTAGCAAGGAATGATATTCAGTGTGGCTGAACAAACCATGGCAAAAGCTGAATGAAAGTTGCAGGCATAGAAGTTGAACCCTAGTTCCTCCAGACCCTTTGAAAATGAAGTGTGTATTCCAGTGCAGGGCCGTGTTGCAGAGAGAACCTGATCCCAGGAGATTGGTAGGAGGACACACTCTCCATGGATAGAAAATACAGTTCACTTTGATAATGTATATGAAAAAAACCACAACTTTAAATTACCGGATTATTCTGAGAAGAGTGATTTTGACATAAAAAGCCCTTTGCTAGCAAAGGGTTTCTGTGTATTTGAGCTGGATTGCAGTACCACCCCAGGAGATGTCCTAGTTTGGTCACTCTCAAAGTGTTCCAGCTTTGGATAGTGATAAGAAGCTAACGTGACTGCTAGAACCCGTGCCAGATGCCAGGCATAATGTTGATGAGTCTCTGACATCTGTTAGACTCGTGATACTACATGCTTTTCAGTAGCTGTGCAATGCTGCTAATAGTGGGCAGTGATGCCCTCTCAAACAACTGGCACTGATAAAGCATTTGCAGGCAAACACAGACAAAGAAAACGTTTATGTATGTACATACAATGGAGGGAGAAGGGTTCCTGACCGACTATCTGTGCTCTGGGGAGCAGCAGAACAAGTTGTTTTCATTTTCCTGGTGTTTCACTTACTGCTGTATGGGGCTGTCTTCATGGAAGGAGAGCTGGGCTTAATCACTGGGTTTGTGTATGTGTACTTTTGTGTGTGTGTATAAACATTTACCTAGAAGTTGGGTCTGTTCAGGCTTGTGACAAGAGCCATTTGTCATTCATGTTCACACAGCACCCCAGTGAAGGTTTCAACCACTGCCAGTCCTTAGTATAATTTATTATTTTTCCTTGAGAAATTAAGTCTTTAGAGATTACACAAAGGGCATCTGAGGACCTTGGTATCTGTCTGGTCAGGGAAGACAGTTGGCCTAATTCTTCTGCGGGGCCAGAATTCTTCTGGACGTTCCCTCCTTTCCTCCTCTGGAAGATGACTGGCACCAGAATTGTTCCAAACACCCACCACTCTCCTCCCCCTTTTCTCAGCAGAGGCTGATAGTACAGGACCTAAGAAGACGTCCGTGTTTCCTGGTGTCTGGTGCTAACCAGCTAAACACAGGAGGAAGGAAGCACTGCCTTTGTGCAGACCTCCCCTTCCTGCATTTTCAGCTGTGTTGGTAACTCCTTGGAACAGATGATCCCCCAAAGCTCCATTGCAGTGTGGTCCACAGCAGAGTTCAGGGAGGCTGTGAAGGCTCTTGTGTTTCTATGGTTGTGTGCTGTGGTGTTGTATCCTCATGATGCTCTGGCCGTATCTGTCATCATCTCATACCCTTCACTTGTCAGCTTGCTGAGATGAAGCTCTTTAATATGTGCTTAGCTTATTTCTGGGATTATTAAGTGTACCATTAATAATAATAACAATAGACATTGTAAAGAGGGAGAAATATTTCCTGAGGTCAGTGCCTGTTTTCCTGGTTTAAGGAGAGATGGACCCTGTTGTTTGTGACTAGTCAGTGAGATTTGCCCAAGTTCATTAAAGATCAATCTTTCTTGTGGCCCCGGATGCCTCCTAGATATTCAGGCTGTACTTCAAGGTCTAATCTCACAGATTTCAATTACTAACTGAAAAAGAGAACATGAAACCTTTTTTCTTTCTTAAGATTTCAGCAGCAATGTGCATGTTTCACTAATGAAGAATTTTAACGAAGGATGGGTTTCTCAGATAAATAAGTATTTGATACAAGCACTTTCATCAACATGCATTAATACAGAGAGGGAACCCAAGTGAAACCAGGATAACATCTAGAGAGACATTATGTGAAGTCCATTAACGTTAGTGGCTAGAACAGCATTGGCCAAGTGGAGTCTGGAGGAAGAACTCTCCTGCCTTCACATTTCAAGGCTCTGTCCATCACTGCACAGCAAAAATGCTCACAGTCAGGCTGAAGTGTAGTCTGAATAGGATTTCTGACAACTGTTTTGTTCTTTTCTTGGAAACACTCAGACCCTGTGATAAAAACAAGCCAGTGGGCTGTAACAGTATTTTGGAGAAAGGCAGACTGGCTCTGTGTTCCTTTTTTTAGCTGAGCTGCCAAACCCTGGCTAAGCAGATCAGATGTTCTACAGTGTCAGCTACAGAGTGGAGAAGTGGATTTGGTGTCAGAGAGATGTGAGATCTCTTGCAGACATGGTCTCCTTACAGCTCTTTGGTTCCACACTTCTGCCTGCTGCTCAGTTTAAGTGCTCCATGTCTCTCCTTCTAGAGATAGCAGCTACTTATGTGCCTACATTATCTGTCATCCTGCAATTGTAAGAGCCTGGACTGAAAAAGATACTTAAGGAAGACAAGTTGCCATGCCTGTACTGATGTGTGATCCACCCAGTATCTCATCTCTGCCAAGGCTTGGCTTCTGGAGCATCAGAGGGAGGTACAGGAGACTGTGCCAGTCATACTTTGAATGATTGGCCCAAAGTTTAAGTCTGAAGCCAGTGAAAATGTTGCAGTACCTTGAGCCAGGCATTTGGTACCCCGCTCAGTTGATGTGTCCATAGAGAGTTTACTTTTAAGATGTGATGGAAAATGTGAACTGTTGCAGATGTTTCTTCTCTCCAGAGGATCCAGCAGAGAAGGGAAGCCAGTTCCCAAAAGAGACAATCTGGGAGCATAATTCAATTTGTAATTCAAACGAGTAAGGTACAGGCAATAGTTGTGTATTAGCTGTAGTAGCTAATTCTACTGAGGAATCAAACCTCAGCAACCACTTTGAGCAGGGGGGTTGTCAGTCAGCTGCTTAATCTTGAAACCTGTCAGGATGACAACTACTGGGATGGAACAAATCCACCCTCACTTTCTTTTCTAAACTGAGGTCAGGAATGGTTTTGGAGTAACAATGTGTGAGATGAGAATAGTCTTTGCAACTGAGTTAGCAAACCTGCCTTTACCTATGGCTGGACAGCTCAGTGTCCCAAAAGCTGACGATGACTAGAGAGGAGCAGACACCCATAGACATCAGGAGCTCCATCCTATTTCAGTAGGAGAGAGATGAGTTTTGGTGAGCATTTCTAGTTTAATTTTGGCAGCTGGAGGAGAAATGAGGATTTGTTCAGCCCTTGGTTTACTTTCCACTCATTGGAACCTGAGATGATAACTGCTGAGATGAGATGGTTTCTCAGACACTGCCCAAACCCCCATAAATACGCTGTAGATCCAGAACTGGTCCAAAACCTAAGCCCAGGCCAAAACTTTGGAAATGTCACAACGAGATCTGAAGAAACTTGGTGCTGCAGACTGGGCTGAAGTAGGTAAGAATTTTATGCTTTGCAGAACCTGTTGAATGCTGGAAGTCAGTTTCCAGCACCTGAAAAATGTGCTGTACATAATTAACATGACATCACCTCAAAGAAGCATAGAAAGATTAGAGAGTTTATGAAGAGGAAACAGAGATTACATTGCCCAGTAATAAGTTCACTATTGTTCTTTATTAAAGCAATATGTATGTGTATGTGTATATTAAAAAGTTATTAAAAGGAAAGAGCAATATATTTACTCTTGTTGCTAGTGGTTTTCAAGCAATAACAGGAAAAAATGTGTGGGATAAAGCTTGAAAATATTCCAGTTCAATAAAAATGCAACCCTAAAATCTTCTTTTGTGGTGTAGTGCCATCACTTCAGATTCATCAGAAAGTCTGCATATTCTTGGCAAATTTAGACAGAAATCAGGATTTCTAATCCAGAGGCAACACTGATACATCAGTATTTGTTTCTGTCCAGAATCAGGTAGGAAAAGCAGAAATATTAAAAATTCATTGCAAAGTCAGCACTCAAAAATGTATTAGAAGATGCTGAAACATTTGAGTGACCATTATGTGGCAAGTGTTTCAGTGGTATGTGGACGCATAGGAGTTGTAATTTGCATGTGAAACCCTTTCTCTCCAAAAAAGATTGGAAGGTCAACCCATCCTTCTTCTGTGGGCCCAGTCCATCTTCTGAGGCTGGTGTGCAGCTTGCACAGTATACACTAAAGATGCATGAACAAACGATTATTTGGTTCATAAATTGGACCAAAAAAGTCAAGAGGGCAAATAAGTTCAGAGCAATATGAAGTTGAGCATTTCAAGGACATTTGAAGGCAGGGGTTGGGTTTTGATGAGGTTTTGTAATTTTTATTTATTAGTTGGGTTTTTCTTTTTAATTGAAATCAATTTTTAAACAAAAAGGCTACTTTGTAGCATTCAAGTCTTTGAAACAGAAGACCATAAAAAATTAAAAGCTTTGTTTGGAAAATGCTGAAATTAAACATTTTGAGTTTTCTGAAATAAAAGAATTCATATGAAAATGTAGAAATGGGACATTACTCTCTTTTTTCATCAGATTCACTCGAGTTGCAGAAAGCTTGCTTCTTTTCTCCTATACAGTGGATCAGCTCCACTTCTAATGAAATAGAATAAATAACAAAAGTTTTAGTCATTTAATAGTTTCTCATACTGGGAAGGAAAACATCACCATCCATGGGAACATCCTGACCTCACAAGCTTTTCACTTCATTTAGGGACAGAGTTGAGGTTTTGGATGTATACCGAGGACCAAATTCACTTTCAAACTAAGGCCACAGCTCTTGAACAACAGCAGTTCTTCCCAGAGAAGTACTCTGACATGGATTCTGAGTCCAGAGATACCATCCAAGTTGGAGTGGACTGTAATCTAATTTAACTGTTTAACCTAATTTAACTTCTCATGGGATGTAGTTGACTCTGGTGCAAAAATGAAAAAAAAAAAAAACCAAAAAAAAAACCCAGAAAAAAACAACCAAAACCCTTTGTTTCCAAATTCTGTTAGGAAATGTAAATGCTTAGTGTACAAGCCTGGGGCAACTGCATCCTAAATAAAATAAATTCATTATAGTTAAGCCAGTCAGGTTGGTGGATAACCAGGGATTTCACAGGTATTCTCTTTTGCTGTCTCTTGAGCCCAAAATCATCCTCAGTAATTTACAGAACTTACCTGAAGCAGCTCAGTTAACTTAGGTATGGAATTACTCTCTTTTGCAGTAAAAAAGAAACCCTAATATTACAAAACATATATATGTATATACATATGTGTGTGTTCTTTCGTCATAAAGGAGATGAACTTCATGGTGGAATGCACTGGTGTCACCTGGCTATTTGAGAGACCCTAGACCCATATTTAACATCACAAGGAAGAGGCCCTATAAGCTATTGGGTTAGGACTTCTGCCTGGTTTTCTGTTCTCCTTTTGTTTGCTGCTCTCCCAAGAGCTTTGAAAATCCAAGTTTCATCCTAGCGTGGAGGAGAAAGAAATGTAAAACTTCTTGTGGGACAGGACATTCCGGTGCCCATCCTGTGGGTGTGCATGACTGCTCTGAGATGTCTAAGGAAACAAACAGCAAGAAGCAGCTGTCTGTGGCCTGTGGCAAGGGGAGCAAGGATGCGTGTGAGGAACTGACAAATTCCTGCCTTGACAAAACCTCCCAAACTGGAATTCATGAGAATCAGTCTATAATAAAATGCTCTTCACTTCGTGTCTGGCTGTCGTCCGGGTGCATCCCGAGAATGGTGGCATAATGATAGGGCTGCCACATCACACATTCCTTGCTATCACCACAGCTTCTCTCTTGATGAAACAGAATCTTGCCCTGTCTGACAGTCCTGAAAATTGAAGCAAGAAAACCTCAACAATGTTGCTGTGCTTGGAAGCACAGCAGTCTTCTGAGCAGAACAGAGACAAGATGCATCTAACACATTGGCAAACTTGGATTTTAGAAGACTCTTCACTCATCTGAGGGAACAGAAACAGTACCACAAGATTGCTGAAGGAAGTGGATCGATGATTTAGTTGTGTGGACTATGTGGATGGTCAGCAAAGGCAAATTCTTGGCCATGCTGAAGCCCAGGGGAGGCTTGATGGGTCTCACCCTGAGTGTCATCAGCATTATTCAGCAGTGGGCAGAGGTATTAGTCGAGTCTGCTTGGTGGCTGGAAAAATCCCCATGGGTGGGGATGAGGTGCAGTGCAAGGTGTCATGATAAGACCATGCAGCCTCCACCAGTGGAGATAGGGCTGGTCAGAGCAGGAATGAAATGTGAGCGCTGTGATTTGCCTTACAGAGGAGGTTGTCAAGGCCAGAGGTGGTCACAGCTCTGAGCTGCAGAAATTGGGTTCCTGATGTGAGGGACAGAAAAATGCTTCTCTGGGCATGAATCAGACTGCCAGGTTGGTTTGGGCTCGACTCAAAGTGGGACCTGGGCAATTTTAAGCCTGGGAATCATGAGAAAAGAAAAGCTATTGCAGGGCATCCTGATGTTAATGTCATTTTTCTGACCAGATCCACTTGATAACCCTAGAAAATCCCTATGATGAGTCAATTTTCTATTGTCAGTGCCAGCACAGAGCAACACTAGAGACCACAAGGCAGAGAGAATGCTGAGACAGCCTAATGGAGCATACAGCTCAGCCTAAACTACTTGTGTGTTTTGTTTTGTTCTTTTAATTCTTGAAAAGAATTAGAAAAGGATGGCAGATTTCACCAGAAGGGAAACAAAACCACAGGGGCCTTTGTCTGTGGATTAAGTGTTTTCAAGAACTAGCAAGGATAAATGTTTTTTCTGTTTTCACTCTGGTTTCTGTACCTTAGGACTGAGCCACATAGGATATTTGCTGAGAATCCCAAGTTTTCTTATTTGGACTCTGTTATTTTAAAGAACTTGTTTTGCAGAACTGTGTATCCCAGGGAAGGAAATTAAGGTCAAAGATGAGAAAAACTCACCTAAGGTCCTGAAATACTTTTAGTTTCTCAAAGACCACCCTGTGTGCGGATGATAGATTTTAAAAATGGGTGGAACCTCTAAGCCTGGAGTTGTATCAAGTTATTCATGAAAGATTTCTGAGACCTTTGTTTGGACCAAGATATTTGGGTGGTACTTTATCACTCTGTCTTGAGAAGAGGCACTGTGGCCTCACAAACTGAAAACTAGCCCTGCTTTTACTCTAGCTTTAAAAATAACTGTGTGTCTTGAAAAGCTGTCTCAGCAGTAGTGAAAGAGTGGGGAAAAAAGTGTATTATATCCCCATGGTTTCATATGGTGCAGCTGTGCTAACAGAGAGCATTAAGGCTGGAAAGGCATGAAATAGTCAAAAAAACAATTAGTTGAAGCTAAAGCTAACGGTAAAAGTTTTGTGCAATGGGGAGATCGATTGTCCAGGTATCCTGTGCAGATGGGAGGTTTTCTCCTTTTTTTAAAGGGTAAAAAATGTCAGCAATTCAAGCCCTTTGTATTAACAAAATTTTTACTTAAATGAATGGGAAATGTCTATGTCTACCTTACTTTGAGCTAAAATCTTTAAATATTCTTAAAATATATTTGGATTAAATATCCATACTTAATGGGATTAAAACTTGGGGTTTTGTGCTTCTGGTTGATTGTCTGCAGATTTGAAATTGCAATTGAAATTTGCAGATTGATTTGAAAGCAACCAGGTCTCTAGATTTATTAAAACAATTTTTAAAATAATCTTTTTTTTTTTTTTGAAGAGTAAAGCATGCACCAACATACAGCCTTTGATAGTCCCTCCTTGGTCTTGGGGCAATTATTAGTAATACAGGAATAAAGAACCAGTATCAACCAACTATAATATGCCACAGTGGAGCTATTCCCCCTGCACGGACTCTAAAGTACAAGTGGTTAGTTTATAACCCTCTTTAGGTTACAACATTTTAATGTTTCTTCAGTGTTTATTTATCCTCTTCCCAAAGAATGTTCTGAAATATCGAGTTTACAATCTGTGGCTCATATGATGGTAGTGGAAACAATTAAGGTAGAAGCTTTCAAAGCCACCACTGGGATTTTGATGCCCAAACTCATTAATTTTAATAAGAAGTGAGCTGCCAGTCGTCTTAAGTGGTTTTTAAAATCTCAACCCATAAAAACACCTCTCTACTGGTTCTAGTTTACTAGGAGCTCAGAGCAAGGTAAACATATGTAACAAAATAGTAGGTGTTAAAAGGTGGAAAGTAGGTGTTCAGGTGTCTCTAAGACCATTCAAGGAACTGAATGGTGGCCACAGCCTTGAGCTGGCAAATGTGGACTGATGGCCCTACCTTCAGCATGTCAGGCAGTCACTGACTGATCAGAACATGAAGCACAGTTTCAGTGGCAAGAAGAAAGTCAATGGATAGAGAAATCTTGGCAACAGCTCAGTTCCAGCTGTGATGATCACATTGCTTGTCAAGTTTGGGCCCCACACCTGCTCTGTGTTCTTGCCTTCTTAATGTGTCTCCTCCCCACCAGAGTCTTGTGGCCAGGGCAGTGCTCTTCTCCCAGTGTGCTGGGTTGCAGGAAGACCTGGGTGAATTCACACCACACAGTGACAAGCAGAGGTAGCCATAGCAGTACCAGAACGAGCTGTCTTTGGGCGGTATCAACCACCTTGTATTCCCATCACTTTGGTGTAAGTGCAGCAGGAGATGAGGTGGGGGCTTCCTTGCCACACATTGCTGCCTGCTGCCATTGCAGATACCCACATGGTGTTTGGAGATGCTTGGTCTAGGACCTTCCTACCAGCCTAACCCAACCTGTCCAAGGTTTTTGTTATCTTCCAGGCTGTGTTATCTTCTAAGCAGCTAAATGGCTGCATTTGCATGTTGATACTTTACTGATCCACCATCACGGTAGGATAAAAATTAAGAATTCTCTGCTTTGGCATGAGGGACGCACCCAATGCAAACCTTGTCTTTTACATGCATCTGGAGATGGCTTTGCTTCAGCCATGAGCCTGTGTTACAGCCTAAGAAGTCCTGAAGGCTTTGGAGAACACCAAGATCTCTCAAAGTTGTTGCACTGATGAAAACTCATCAATGTGAATTATGGAAGAAAGACTTAATAGGGAAAAAAAATCCAGAACCAGCCCATTTCTCTGTGATGTAAGATAGACCATGGAGTGAGTATAAATGAGTTGGAAAAGGACTCACTGAGAGTCTGAACACTTGGGAAAATTGAAAAAGAATAAGGGGTTACTCGTGTCTTTTATTAATGAAAGATACCTTGGAGAATTTTAGAATTAGTTTAAACAAGTGTCTGTCTTTTCTGTATCTGTCATATGATCTCTGAAGAACTTAATGAAGTTGGCTACAAGTGATAAAGTTGCTGTAGTTATTGCCAGTGAGTCTGGTAGTAGCAACAGTTAATTATCAGTAGCTATTGGAAGGACCTTTGGGTGAAACGTGATGCAGTGGAAATAGAGATGACCATCTTGACTGCTATTATAATGGACTTCAAAATATCAAAAGGGGGAAAAAATGCTTCCATTAGTAGTAGATGTGACTTTTTTGGAAGAGAACAAAATGTTCCGTAAATGAACATGTGGTTTCACTTGCAGCACATTTTGTACATTGTCACCAAAGAAGTTTAGGACTTTTATTACTTTTTCATTAAAATGTCTTACTGGTTTCACTCAGGAGGCAAAACATTTCACGTGGCTTTAATTGTTTCTGTCATAAAAGTCATAGCATCCATGTAATAGAAATAGTTTTTCAGACCACAGCTTCGTATTGCCTATTAATTCTCTTCCATTTTCTGTAGCTACAACTCATTGGGCCATCCCAGACACAGAAAAAGATCCTCTCTTGCAATTGAGACCAAACAGGAACTTCTACTGAAGTTGAGGGGGGGGTGGGGAGGGAATATCACTTTGTGTCAGTAGTGCTATATTAGATTTTTGATCCAGATATCTTAGCTCACAAATATTAGTTCACATATCAAAGGGCAGAGTTTGTATTGAATTTTTTTTCTAAAATTAGTGAAACTCTAGAAGTAGAAAACAATAAAAGGCCCTTTTTCTGCATAATTCCAGTCAGATGCAGGAGTTGTGGCAGAATTGTTTCAAGATAGCTTTGGACACATCATTTACTCCCCTTTCTGTTTCATTTCTCTGTTATGCAAAAGCTGCTTGAGTTCAGGTCTCACACATCCCACCCCAGCAACCTAGAGGTTACACTATGCTCCTGTCATCAGTCTGGGCTTCCCTGTCACCAATCCTAACTCAGATGAACAAACATAATTAAAGTTGCAATTAAAAAAAAATACTTAATTTCCACAGAGGATATCCAAAGTTGAAAGTGTTATCTCATTAATTTAAGATCAGCTTCTCTTAAGGATCTGTTTTCCTCAGAGTCAAAGTTTTGCCATTTAACCTTCAGCCCAAAGAGGGAGGTGACGCTGACCTCTACCACAAGCACTAAAGCCTGTAATAGGTAATTAAAATGCCAGAAAACAGCAATAGCATATCAACTGCCTTGTCCACCTTTTCCAGTCTAGTGTTTATTTAAAAGCTTGGTATGAAATGCCACTGATAGCTCTAGTTGCTGCCCCTTTCTCCTTGTGCACCTTCTTAGCAGTTAGGAGCAGCCACTAAGTAAAGTAGTCCTCTGCTTTTACTTTTTCTAACTGCTATCACTGTCTTATTCATCAAATATTGTCTTTTGCAGCTCAAGGACAGCAAAGATAAGCTCAGCCTTGGAAGGCTCCTCAGCAACAGCCCGGCCTCCTGTCCAGCTCTCTGAGCAGGTCCCACTGTCATCTCCTTCCCTGAAGCCCCTGCAGATGGAGGAAGAAGACAGCCTGTCTCCTCACCTCCTCTTGCCAGATAGCATCAGCCAGCTGGAAGAGTTTGGCAGGCAGAAGAAATGGCACAAGAAGCAGCACAAACACCATCGCCAGAGACAGTTCAATGACCTCTGGGTTCGGATAGAAGACAGGTGAGTCATAACGCCCTGACCTCTTCCTGCTGTCTCTCAACTAGTTCCTCTTTACAGATTCCAGCTCTTGTTGATGAGACCATAAGAAGGGGTTGGAGAAAGGCTAAATGGGAGGGACAGGGAGTGAGGTGATGTTTTTGGAGCCTAGTGAAGAACTCAGAGGAGGGCTCATAGCCACATATATCTAAAAGTAAAGAGAAAAAAGTGAATGCTTTGGATATTTAAAATATACAGAAACAAAGACTTCTCAGATTAAAAAACAGGAAAAAGATTACATTGGAAAATATTATGTGTTTTCCCTCTTTCTTCCAGTAATTACTTTCCAATATTTACTGTCAGTTTTCAACCCAAAGACTGGCTCATTTTCTAACCATGCAGAGTATTCCTCAGAGTTTTTAAGATTCGGACATGTCTGACTTTCAGTCTTTTTAACAGTATTCTGAGGCTGAAACATTTTAATGTCTCAGACTGCATTGAAAACAGAAAACTGAGGCAAAATGAAGTACTTAACTAAGGTCTCTATGTGCAGGGAATAGAGGTGGCCACATTTTGCTGGCCATTCCAGTCTTGGTCCGAGATTAAAAATTCCCATTCAGTGTTTGAGTAAGAGCCTTCGTGTTTAACCAGGGCTTCTCAGTGTATGCATTTGGGATTGTGGATGATTTATTCTCCCACCTCTGAAGCCCTTAGTAGCCTTTGTCCAGGCCAAGTCATGGGCAGATAAACAGCCACAGTGTTTATAGATCTCCTAACAAGTAAAAGGAATGAAAACATTTGTTGGGAATTGGCTACTGGCCTATACACATAATGACTGTCTTTGAGCATTACTCTTATTGCAATTTTCATAGCACCTAAATTCCCTGCAAGTAAAATAAGTCAGTCTCTCAGAGGTTTCTGCCTTTACTAATGAAAAAAAAAATCCACCTATTTGTGTTTCAGGATTTAATTTTTTTTTACTTTTATTCAATCTTTCTAATGAAGCAGTTGCCCCTTTTTTCATTTTTTTTTTTTTGGGGTGGGTGTACTTTTTTGTATTCTCAGGTTGACTGATGTAAGAGTTGTTATTAAGATGCTGCACTTTAATCTTAATGTAATAAGGCTATTTCTGAGCTTAACGTCAGCCTTGGTAAGAAGAATTCATGTGTTGTGTTCTCAACGTGTGTTCAGTGGCTGGATCCTCTCTGCAGAACCAGAGAACTAAGAGGCATTTGGCACAACATGGTTGATTGCCTCAAGGCCAGGGGACTTTTCTGTCTGTCTGCTGCCTGCAGGCCACTGAGTCATGGTGTCCCACAATGTCCCAACATTTCAAAAGGGTGTCTGGTCTTGCTCACCATCCTCTGTGGTATCCTACAATTGAAGTGCCTAAATAGATCTGGTGGGAGCCTGACACAATCCTCCTCCTCATGCCATCCTATCTATCCAGAAGGAATCTTGGCTATTGGGCCTGATGTGGCTATGGAAATATGCATCTGGGAGCTTAAGTTCTTAGTTTTAGCAGAATTGTATGCCTTGCTGGTTTTATTTAGGTAAGAAATATTCCTAGGAAAAGTATTTTAAGGGGTACTTCTCCATGTTAGAGTTAAATAATTCACCCTGCACTCCTGTGAGATTTCATCTGAATCAAAAGCTTTTATCCCTCTACTTCTATTTCATAAGGATGGAGACTGGGATAAGGAAACGTAAGTTTCCGCTCCCACCACGTTGGTGATGAACCAGACACTGTGTGTCGCCTGCCTTGCTGAAAGATCCTAGGGAGATAATAGTGGGAGATCACAGCCCTAGAAATGAGGAAAGGCTGGAAGAAGGGAAGTCTGCCTTAGTGCTTTCAGATGGTTTTAGTGCTTCTACAGTTCTGGAGTAACTTCTGGTGTTTTCCTGGAAACAAAACAAAACAAAAAATACAAACTGTTCAGCTAAATCAGAGACTCACAACCAGCTCAGTTTCCCCATAAATTGGATGGGGTCTCAACTTTCATAAACCAGCTGCTGCATATTGTGTTTTGGCAGTTGGGTTTCATCAGCATTAATTGCAAGCTGGACCTTGCACAAGGCAATAAACAGTGAGTTCTCTCTAACTGGTTCATTTGGATTGGCAAGGAAAGAGCAGAAATGTGTGCCTGTCACCAGACTTTGTAGTGTGATCGTTCTTGGGAAGAAACAGCATGGGCAACGGAGCCTTACCTGTGAAGGAGAGAAGCGTGTGGGCTCATGTTGTGTTGTCTCAGTGATGTTCACCAGCACTGTTAGCATTCATTTGGGAGGATAATTAGTGTAGTAGAATTTCACACTCTGTCCTGCCCCACAGATCCATCATGCTTTTCCATGTAGTTAAATTGGAGCCCCGGTGTTTTACGCAGACTGAGGGCTCTGCGTATGGTGGATTACCTTGAGCTGTGGACCCATCTTACCAAATGGTTCTTCATCCAGTTTGAGTTTCCTAACTTATCAGTTGTCACCTGAAACTTGACTTGTTCACCTTTGAGACAAAGTACAGGGATTTAGGTCGTTGTTATGGCTTTTGGGGTGAAAGCTGCATAAAACTCATTGCTTCCATACGAGGTCTTCAGAATTCAGCTGTTTGAGCTGCCTTTCAACCTGAAAAGTCAAAGAGAAATATACAGGTGGAGGACAAATCCAGAAGAATTTAAACCAGATTATTGATTCTTGTATGAACCTCATTGAGCTGTGAAATGACTGTGGTTCATACAGCTCTTTTCCAGAGCTTTATTGACCATGGATTAGAGGACTTTATGAGCCATGAATTGCAGGGCTTTTATGGACTACGCATTTCTAGGTTATCTCATACATATCCATGGAAATCTCAGGGTGTTTTTTTAAGCTACCAACACAGAAACAAAGGAAATGAACACAGGAGAACAATCTTAAAGTAACATCAAAGGTCTGACTCCAACCTATAAAAGCCAGGAAATCCATAATTAATGGTTCCACTAAGATTTCAGCTCACATAGTCGTTCAGGTCTGATCTGAGGTTATAGCTACAATCTGAAATGACCTTGTGAAAAATGAGTCATCATTTAATGCCACACATCATTATAAGTATTTACTTTCAGTTTTACCTTGGAGATTGTCCTTTCCTTTCTTGTTCTGTCTTAACAGCTGAGGCATTTGAGTTGGCACCCCTAAGTGGAGGGTGTTTAGATTTGTGTGTTGGATGGTTAGTACCGCTGTGGAGGATGAGAAGGCTGCTGCTCTGTCGTTTCCCTGTCTTTGACAGAGCTAAGATTTGCTGATCTCCTGGGTAGTCAGCTACACTGAAGGCTATTAAAAAATAAAAAATGCTGATGAAATGTGTGGTTTCCTCTCCCTTCTGGCTACATCCCCCCAAATCTAAACAAAACGAAAAAGTCCTGTCTGGCTGCAGTTTGTGTTTGAAATTGTTTGTCAAGAATAAAAATTAAATGGAGATTTCAAGTAGCAGGATTTTTTTTCTTTAACTACTTGATTTTGCAGAAATGTGCAGATCTGGTCCGTCTTTGGGAGGAATTTGAACTTAGTCAAAACTTAAACCCCAACTAGCTCCGGTAGCCAAAAGCCAGCGGGGGCAGCAGGGAGGGGAGGCAGAACCCTTGGTCTGGGAGGCTGCAGTTTGGCATACAGAGTGTGTTATTGTTCCTGTTGACACCGTGTTAGCTAAGCTTCCCCTTGTAATATACGTAATTAATGACAGATCATTCACTGGCTTTTCATGATGAGCTGCTCAGTACACTGAAAGAACAGAGAATTGCCAGTGAGGAGTCAGTGGAGGTTGGATCAGGATCACACCTTTGTGTTCTAGTGGGCAAATAATTTAAGGCTACAAACAAAACCTGGCCAAGAGAACGGAGAACATCTCCCAGCTCAGGGGTTATAGCTATTAGGACACTAAGGCAGAGAGGGAAGAAAGCTCCTGGGAGATGGGAGGGAGGGGACCTAGTAACTGGGGGGGTGTTTCGGGTGGTGTGGTGTTTGGAAAGAGAGATGGTAGCTGGGGTTGTGAAAGAGAAATACAGTGGTGGGAAAAAAGAATTAGAGAGGATGTAATGGGCAAATTTAGAGGTTCAGTCCCACTGCCAAGGAGGAGATCTGGGTGAAGATGGTGTTTGGAGAGACACTGAGGACATACCAATGCTTCACTTGTACAGGAAA
Organism: Heliornis fulica; assembly: GCA_013399135.1. Taxonomy (NCBI): domain Eukaryota; kingdom Metazoa; phylum Chordata; class Aves; order Gruiformes; family Heliornithidae; genus Heliornis; species Heliornis fulica. The sequence continues at coordinate 167,459 of VXBZ01003680.1, read as the reverse complement.
TAAATTAGAGGACAAGAATTGTGATCACAAGAGAGAAAAATAAATTCTTGTCCCAGATGTAAGCTCAGCTTTGCAAAACCTGTCATTAGTGGGAAAGGAAATGAATCCCCCCTGTAATTGGAAATGGCATTTCTCTGATAGCCCAGTGCTAACTATTCAACCCTAGATGAATGCAATAACAAAAAAAAATAATTTCTTTTGGAAGCAACAGTTATTTTAGGAAGGAAAAAAATGTTATACCAGTGATGGATGAAGGGAGACAATGTGTAATAAACTGCACTAAGAGTGCCTGTATAGAGCAAACCTTATCAGTTTGGATGGAATTTAAGCACTTAGCCTGTTATCCTTTCTTTCAAGACAATGCAGTGATGGAAAACAGAACTCTGTCAACTCAGACAAACTTTTAATTTCACTTAACTGCATCTGAAAGGTAAATTTCAGTAAATTAATCCAAATTGCTTCCTTTTCACAACACACGGTGCTGAAATACAGTACTTAACTTCATTAAAGAAAAGGCTGCTTTTCTTTAGAGGAGACCTAGACTCTTTTGAAGTCTAANTCTGTGCAACCAGGTACACAGTTGCCACCAGTGCATTTATTTGCCGTGTCCAACCAAGGATGAAGATGGGGCTTCAAGACCTTTATAACTTTTTATAGTGAACGTGTCTCCCAAAGGGACCACAGCAGGAGCATACGTGTGTTGGAGTCCCACCTTCCCTTCCTTGCCACACCTCATTGCTGTTTGGGGCTTAACTGTGTCGTGTGGGNAGTGCTAACTATTCAACCCTAGATGAATGCAATAAAAAAAAAAATAATTTCTTTTGGAAGCAACAGTTATTTTAGGAAGGAAAAAAAAATGTTATACCAGTGATGGATGAAGGGAGACAATGTGTAATAAACTGCACTAAGAGTGCCTGTATAGAGCAAACCTTATCAGTTTGGATGGAATTTAAGCACTTAGCCTGTTATCCTTTCTTTCAAGACAATGCAGTGATGGAAAACAGAACTCTGTCAACTCAGACAAACTTTTAATTTCACTTAACTGCATCTGAAAGGTAAATTTCAGTAAATTAATCCAAATTGCTTCCTTTTCACAACACACGGTGCTGAAATACAGTACTTAACTTCATTAAAGAAAAGGCTGCTTTTCTTTAGAGGAGACCTAGACACTTTTGAAGTCTAACAGGTAAATTGTGGTCAGATGATTTCCCTCCATATGGTAGCTTTGAGCTTGAAATCGCCATCACTGGGGCCTTGTTTGTTTAAATTACTCTATCCGCCTCCCTGGTAAGGATACTGCTCAGAGACTGAATGCCTACTGATGCTCATGGGGAGGGGGGGATCACTCCTCCCACCAACCCACCCCTCACCTCCCCCCAGCCTGTCTCTGTGCAACCAGGTACACAGTTGCCACCAGTGCATTTATTTGCCGTGTCCAACCAAGGATGAAGATGGGGCTTCAAGACCTTTATAACTTTTTATAGTGAACGTGTCTCCCAAAGGGACCACAGCAGGAGCATACGTGTGTTGGAGTCCCACCTTCCCTTCCTTGCCACACCTCATTGCTGTTTGGGGCTTAACTGTGTCATGTGGGCCCTTGGCTTCCCTCCAGCACTTCTGTCTACCATTTCCTTCGCTTTTCTCCTGGCAGGATTTCCTTCTTGAGGAGCTTTCATGATCACAGTCCCTATCAGGGACTGCCCACAGTCCCCAGGGCACAGCATAGACATAGCCACTAATCAGAAAAATCTCAGTGTTTGACAGCTTAGGTACAAGACCCTTCTGTCCCGCTGAGGGGTCTCAAAGCACTTCCTGACCAAATGTTCCCTCCCAGTTCCTCAGTGGAAGTTGAACCTTTATACCTTGATCAGGCCTAAAACCTGCTCTAGTATGTCCAGGGTTTTTATGACCTCTTGTGGATGTACAGTGACAAGAAGAAGCCCTTTTGGGCAGTGAAGAAGGCAGTAGGGCCTTCTCTTTCCCTACATTTCATGTCTCTCTCAAATATGCAGTCTTGCCTTCTGTGGAGGAGCCCTCAGATATTTCATTATCCCATTCTTAGTTTCTTGCTGTTTCCATCTGATTCCCGGTTCAGATGGGCAGTTGGCTTGATGCTTCCTTCAAACAAGCACTGACATGGACAATTCTTTGCACAGCCCCAAGTACACGAGGCCTCCAGTACAAGTAAAATAACAGCACTGTATAACTCAGTGCAGTATAAATAAGAGGTAAATCTCTTGACTGGAACAGATGATACGGTGATGACATATCCTCCCTCCCTAGATGGTTTCTGTTGAGGCTTCTTGGATTATCAGGTTGGTCAGAGTGCACAGAACATATTCATTAAATCTGTGAAACCTGGCCTCAGCACACAGCTCTCGTGCATCGCAGTAATGGATGGGAAATCCTGACATTCGTGTCCAGAACTCTGGCATCTCCACACTAACAGACCCTCCCTGTCAGGTGGCCATGAGTGATAACTTCTTTCCCCTTGTAAATTCAGAGAATTTGTTATCCTCCAGACAGGGCTGAAATGATGTGCAGCCACACTTCCACCTGCTAGACACACGAAAAGATCTCTATGTTTTGCTTTGTTCTGTTGTTCTCTATAGCACTGTCACTGGGTGATGAAGCAAACACAGATAAACTTAAATAAGCAAAAACTTGTGTATTTACTTTCACTGTTGCTTAAGTATTTTACCACCAGTATGAGCAATTAATATGAAGCAATATGCAAACCTTATTTTAATGAAAGTTATAAATACCTGAATATGAAATCATTAGAGATAAAGAACACAGAAGTTTCTTGGAAATAGAGACATAATTTGTTTATAGATTTCAGTTTTATTTCATGAAACTAAATTATTTATTAGTAATGCCTTAGGTATTTTATTTTTCTGAAATTTAAATCCATCATGAATATTAAATCCATATTTTTGAAGGCGAGCAAGTAACAAAATTGGAGCACGCAAAAGCGAGGATTTTTACACAGTGACGTATTTTTCAGCGCTGGATATCCAAGAGCACTTTCTCCTCTTTCCTCCTCAATGCTGATTAAGATTGAAAATACAATGCAAGATGGAACCTATTAAGAACTTTCTTTTCCTTTCTTGTTTTCTACTTTTCGTTTTGATTATGCTGAGTAGAGGTAGTATATATTACATATTTATATCTGCCTCAGGTCTGTGTGTTTCTGACATGGGCTGAACATAGCCTTGCCATTGCAAGCTTTGTCAAGCCACCCAAGATCTATCTGATGCACCACAAACGTTTGCCTAGGATTCAGTTTCAAGAAGGAGTTACGATTATCTCTTCCTCCCTGATGCACATCCCCACTTGTTCCACTGCTCCTCAGCTCATACAATCTCAATTCCTCACCCAGTGCCAGGACTCCTTCATTTTGGACAACCTGTTGACTTTTCAGTTCTAGAGTTCTCCCATTTTCTGCTTAAATTTTCTTTCTCCAATACTCCTTCTGCCTGGTCTTTTTAACTCTGGCTGCATGCCCTTGGCATGGGCCCTGCAGCAAGGTGTAGGAAGTCACCCCTCCAGCATCTTCATCTTCATCCCCAGACCTCTGCACTCACCTCCACCCCTCTGAGCTCACCTTGCAGTGGGCTGTGATCCTGCAAACACTGCTCTTCACAGTCAGCCCATCCCAGTGAAAATGTGGTCTTTTGGAGCCTACAGCCTTCAGCAGAACCTCTTGTAGGCAGGGGCATGTCTCAGTGGTAGCAAAGATGTCTTTGTCGTCTGGCATGACTGTGGTAGGTAGGAAGCATAGCTAGGCATCCATTTTCTTCATTTTTTAACAAGAAGGTACATCTTCTCCATCTTAATTAATCTTTCCTACCCTTCTTTTCCAACCATTTTCACACAGCTGTATTTATGGCCAAGAACACTGCAGACAGTGAGCACTGCCTCCATTTATACTTCACTGAATCCATGGGCATCATAAAGCAGTCCAGGCTCTTCTTGATGGTGCTTTTCCTTCTCTTGACAATTTGTCAGCCTTGGGGGCAGTGGCTGTGATGGCGGCCAATGCCAGGAGTGTTGAGCATCTGCTTGGGCCAAACTGTGGTTTAGACACCTACAATAAGTTGTTAGCAAAACATTTATGTTCTTTCATTGGATCAGTTTCCTTGGCCATCAGTTGGCATTAGCCAGGAGAAAAGGTGCCTGTGGTATAAGTGTGGAAGGGAGTTTATTTTACCTAAAACTTGGTTTAAAAATAATATAAAGCTATGGTGATTGAATAGGCTATATAGGCTATAATTATATACTCCACCTATATGGGTGATTGAATAGGCTATACTCCATTTAAGCCTTGAGATCCCCATCCCCAACTACTGAGTCACAAAAGCAAGGTGTCAAGACTGGACAAGGTGTCTCCTGTGGAGGTTGCTTAGCAACCTGATCTAGTTGGGGGTGTCCCTGCTTCTTGCAGGGGGGTTGGACTAGATGACCTCTGGGAGTCCCTTCCCACTCTAATCATTCTATGATTCTCTGATTCTATGAGTGAGGTAAATGAGGAGGATGCGTATTCTGCCCAAAGAGTTAACGCTGAGTTGGACTGTCTTGGTGTTAATGCGAGGCTTTTGCTCCAGCTATTTTTAGTCCGTTCCAGCCATGTATCCCACTGTGGTCTGGTATGTGAAGCTCTGCTGTGAGGTTTGCAAACACTTGTATTTCTGTGTTGTGAGAACAGAGCGTTTGTGTGTTACTGGAGCGTGTGTTCCTTCGGCGACTGAAAGGGAGGGCAGGCCGCGCATGTGATCTGTGCACATGTTTATTGTTGCCTGTGAATAACCATGTACAGCAAATGGGCTCTGGAAAAGAGCTTGTTAGCAGATGTCGTCATGGCCCTTCCAATTTATAAATATCAGCCTTGACATTTATATTTTCCATATCCAAGGCTTTCACTAGCCAGATGTTCTGAGGATTGGCTCCTCAGAGCCTTTAACTATGACTCCTCGTGGCATATTGTCTGTCACAAACAAAAAAAAAAAAAAAAAGAAGCTGTATTTCTGGCACCTATCAAATAGATAAGAAGGGAAAATACACTAAGTAATACCCTCAGGTAAAGGAAACTCCTCTGAATCTGAAATGCACTTTAACACAAAGCTCTTTACATTCACTCAGCCGAAAACGGAGATGTTGGGTTTAACAGGCAGAGAAAATTCAGTACGCAGTAGCACGTTTACCCTGCTGGTTGGGGTGGGCGAGGCGTGCAGCTGGTGTTAAACTCGCAGGGCTGACTGCAGGTCACACGCCGTGGGAAGCGCTGAGTGGTCTTGTGCCCAGGGTGACCTGGATTCCTTTAACACTGGAGTGGGAAGCAAAGCACCTGCTGTGGCCAGCTCCACAGTCAGACTCCCAACTTACAGCACTACTCGGTTGTTTCCCACAAAATGTGGCTGTTTCCATCTTCTTCAGAGAGAACTGAACTGCTCCCTAGATTACTACAGCCAGGGCTGATGCTGCAGGGAGGTGGGACCCCTGAGCCCATGAGGTTTGGAGCTGTTGGGGTCTGGAGCAAAGCACTTCCCCGCTGCTCAGGCTACGGAAGCAGCAGAGACCTCTCTGTGCCAGCTCCTTGCGCTGCACTCATCGGGGAGAAAAGTTAATAGTCCTCTCCAAATTTGGGTTTGGGTTGAAGATGGACCCCTGAAGGGACACTGCCATGTTAATGACTGTGTTCCTCAGCCCCAGGGATATGCAGTTGTGTTAAAGAGATGAAATGCCATCTAAAACCCAGAACAAACCTTCTCAAACACCTCAGCCTTGAGTTGGACTTCTTATATATTGGAGTGATCTTCATATCGAGTGTACCTAAGCCCCAAAAGACTGCAGATCTGCTGTTCCTCACAGTGAATCTTCAGGCTTAGCAGAGCTACATAAAAAGGTGAAAAAAAACCCCACTTTTATCTTCTAGTGAAGGCACTTGAGTTACTGTAAAGAAAAAGAGGTCTCTAAGATTCAGTGGAAATGCAAACACACAACACTGTGAATGCTATCCCAAAGGAAAAGGGCAAGGAATATGGGATTTGTTTCTGGTTCTGCTGTTCCCCTTCTGACTGATGAGTTTCATGCCCTGTGAGATTAAGTGAAGAAAAGTATGACGAGGAGGAAGATGGCCTGACTGTTGTGGTGGGCAGTTGGTTTATAAGAGGGGTTTAACCACAGTTACAGTGCGGTAGCAGGTTTCTCTGGGAAGATGGAAGGAAATTTGATTCCCTGACAGTCCCGGCAGTGTGGGCTTTGCTGTGCTGAAAGCCCAGCAGGACCCCAAAGGGCAGCTGCGGTCTAAGTCCAGTTACTCACTGGGATGGAGGAGAAGTAAGATTTATTTATATTCCTACGGCTTTACTGCTATAAAAGCCAGGTTCCTGCAATTATGAAAATGCCAGGCCAAATTCCGTTTTCACTCAGATCTCCTCTTTACAATTCCTGAATAACTTAACTGAACAAAGTCAGCTTTATACCTGGGCCCCGAGCCCACTAGGCTGGGAGGCACAGGAGCCAAGCCTATTGCTTGGGAGCTGCTGGGTGCCAGGGGTGCCTCACCTAGCACTGCCTTGGGTAGACGTCGCGTGGACCATGCTCACAAAAGCTCAGCTCTGCAGAAACACTTCAGGGTCTGGCTTATGACACTGAGCAAGGAAAACTTTTGCAGCCTTTCTAGCCCTGCAAGCCAACAAGCAGCTTTTTATGAGCCACCAGTGGCATCTCCGGGCTTTCAAGAGCTTGAAAGGGCTTGGCAAGGAGAAGGAGTCTATGCTGTGGCTGCTATGACTGTAGTTGCTTTGCAAGCAGCAGGAGGAACACAAACCTTGTGGGCAATGCAGCAATTTAATGTCCTTGGCACTTCTGCCTGGTAGCTGTGCCCTGTGAAACTTGTTTTTTACTTTGAAAGTGAGTCTGTTGGAAAGAAGAAGCAGCCAGTGCATTTGTACAGTGGAACAAGCTTGTATTTAATACTGCTCCAAATAACAGGTTCAACGATCTTACCCAACCTTAATTAATCTTACTAAGAAAGACTCTGGAAAAATGCAAGCAGTGAGCAGGAAAGTGATCCCAGTGAATTAGAGAGAAAAATGTGATACAGAATAAGCAGAGAGAAAACTGTTATGTGGAGATGGAAAAAGATCAGGGAGAAGGAAAAAGGAAAATTGAAATCAAATGGAAAAATGCAGTATATTGGTCATCCATTTAAGCCAGTTTATATTTTGGTTGTTCATTCTGCTCCTTAATATATTGCACAGGCATCTTCTTAGCTGAAATAATTGTGTGTCTTAGAGAACAGTCTTAGAGAAAATACTGAATTTGTCTGGATGTTTTAGGTATTTCACCACTGCTGCCTACTCTAAATCATTTTAAAATCTGGAGGGGAAAGTCGATATCTTTTACAGTGTTTAACAAGAAAGTGACAGGGTCAAATATATACATCTCTATGAATGTATGTGTTCCCCAAGCACATCTAAACACGCATGGTTAATTCTGTGCATCTGCAAAAAGTATTGGAGTGTAGGGCCCACACAATGCCAAACAAACACTTGAGTCCACATAGGAGAGGGCTGACCGAGTCACTCTGGTTCTAATTAATTGAAAGGTTGAGCACAAGACATAAAATATGGATTATGATTTTGACCAACCCAAAAATGAAAATTGTTTCACGTATGGGGTTGCGTTGGTGAGAGCGGGCAGTTTGCAAAATACAGACACAAGATGGATGCTCTGCTCATGCTTGGGATTTGGTTCAGAACCATCTGGTTGCAGCACTGTCAAATGAACTCTTTATGTGTTGTATATCAGCAGGTTGCCCAAAAATCTTCACAGATTGCATCACTGGCGAGATTTTTATGATACTAAACCCATCTGTGTATTCACCCTTGATGTTCTTGCTTACTTTGGCTGTAAAAACTGGAATCATTATCTGTCCAACGACCAATGAAACAAGTACTCAGTTATTTGAGCCATGCTGATGAGTGCTTTAATTGTGCATACAAATCAGGTACACAGCCAGATGTGTGCAGTGGGTGGGGGTGAGTTTGTGGATGTTTTTGAGCCCACATCACTATTTATACTATCATGAACACATCCTGGCTCAGATGTCTCTGCAGAACTGGTGAAACAAAGGGCTCTGAACTATCCAGTGTTAGCAAGGGCCAGGCCCTGGGTAAAACTGGGATGCATTATCCCAGCTCTGTGATTGCCTCGTCCCAGTGCAGAATCACAGGGGGATGTTCTTGGGATATTAGAGAATCATCAAAGCATTTCTTAGAAGGGCAAAGGAAAGAGCTAATGTTGTCATCTCCTGCCTCAGGACCACCCAGACACTCTGCAACAAATCATGGGTCTTCAGCTGTAGTATCTTGAATTATTGTTCACAGGGATTTACATTTCTTCTTTTTTTCCCCTTCCTTTTCCTTTTTTTTTTCCTCCCTTTTTTTTTTTTTTTAAAGGAAGACATGTAGTTTCCTGACAGGCTGGTTTTAATAAGGTCAAAATCTTTGTTGTTGCCAAATCAGAGAGGAATATAACATCTTTAAGTCATTAGATGGGAATGGGGTAATTACTCAGAGGGTGTGCTTCAAAGGTTATTGGTTTTTACAATGTTCTGTGTTTTTACACCATTCTGCAGTTGTCTGGAGAGGAGCAGCAGGCCTGATTCTGCCACCGGCACATGTGTGGGTGCAGGATTTGTGTTTGCAGGGTTTTCCTGAAGATTTCAGGGCAGGTGATTGAATAGGGCTGTACATGATCTTCTCTGGGGACAGGGGAAAGCTAAACCTTACAGCGGGGCGCAGGAAATTTTCCCACACGCTGAAGTTCACTTCAGAAAGGGGCCCTCGGCCTGTGCTGGGAGTTGTGTCTCACCTGCTGCTTCCCTACCTGCTAGACACGGCCTTGTGTCCAGCTCACTGTGTCCTGGGGAGCCTCAGGCTGCATCGCTGTGACAGCAAACTCCTCTCACTCTCTGTCCCCAGTCTCTGATGCAGCAGTCCCCACGGCCCCTGTCCCTTCCTGTCCCGTCCCCTCCTCTGGCCCCGCAGCAGATGATACACTTTGCCATAACAACATGACCCACCCATGGCTTTAGGGTGCCCCTGTAGTGTTCAGACTTGCAGCAGGTCAGTGTCACTCTGGGGCTGAAATTGTCATCACGGAGGTATTTTGCAGGTGGCCTGGGCTGTCGGGACCTGCAAATCGCAGTGAAAGCCTGCAAAATGCTTCACGTTTGGTTAATGACGGTGGTGTCACACTAACGCTTCGAGGGCTTGACTCGGATCACAGTCAGGGGAGTAATAGCAGTAAAGTGATTTAACGAGTTTTTGATGGTTCCACAGTGGGTGACATGAGGATAAAAACCAAATCTCCTGGCTTCTAGCCCACAGCCCATCCAGAGGGGGTCAAAACTGCACCAGAGGCATTTGAGATGCATTCCAGTATTAGTCTCCTCCTGCTTACACCATTGTTGCCTCCCTGGAGCCCTTGAGCCAAGTGAACATCTCTCTTCTTCATATCACAGCTCAGAGCCAAGACCCCAAATAGTGTACAGCAGGCTGCAGTGTGCCCATTGTTGGGAGCATCTACAGGACTGCAGAGGGAAGCCGTAACCCCGCCAGCTGATGCTTTTTATGCTGCAGAAACGGTGGTTTTCCTCTCCCCCACCCTGCAGCCCCATCCCAATTTAGAAACCCTTCCTTACCAGTCAAAACCCTCACTGAGGCTAGAGCTCAGCTGGGGTTTGAAAACACGCAGAGATAGAGATCTTCAGATGTAGCTTAATCTCGCCTACCTTAGAGACGTGCTTTGAGGGATAATTGTCCTCTAGAGTTGTCTTGTTCCTCATGAACTGTAGTGAGAGCACAGCTGAATAGCTCCAACTAGAAGCCTGCATCTGAGATAAGTACAATGAATTCCACCCTTTAAATCCTATTAAAGAACAAGGCATCTGAAGGGATTGCCTGTGATTCTCCTTGATGGCACCTTAAGCAGGTGAAGATGTCTCACATTTCTTCCCTTTGTTCCTCTAAGCATCCCATCCTTGCAGCACCTTACCTGCAATTCAGCACGTGGTGAGTCTGGATTGGGGTCCTGGCATGCCTGCTCACAGCTTTTTGTCCTTCTAGAGCCATTTCCTGGTGAAACTTGCACTTCCTTTTCCCTCTTTTCCTCAATATGCTCTTCGTTCTCTTATAGATAAGAAGTGGCAGGCATGGTCCTAACAAGAAGCAGAGCTGGGGGAATAGACCTCTGTCAGCAGACATGCACTGCCCTTTGCCTCTGCATGGGGATTGGAGGCTCCAGGTGTCCCCCTTCAAGGAGGAGAATTGCTTACTGTCAGGAGCCAGAGTGTTGAAATAGGGCTGGATAGAGCTTGACATTCCTCTCAGGTGGAAAGATGGTTCCCATTTGAGTCTCGTCAGAAGGAAAGCTCAGATCAACAGCGACCGGTTGTTGAAATGCTGCCGGTGTTGTTGCCTGACCTCTATCGATAGCGTGGCTGCTGCTGCCTCCCCACAACTGTGCTGCTCACAGAGAGGGTGGATGCTTGCAGTGTGGAAAATGGCCAAAGACAAGGGCTCCCAAAAACCCTGAGTAAAGGGACAGTAGTAGAGATAAGGCTCTTTGGCTCATCCCCTCCCTTCTCTGTTGGCCCCAAACCAGTGATATTGCTTATTCATTCAGACATGGAAAGGCAGTTTATTACACTACTGCAAATAAGCAGTGGCCTCCTCTGGACCAAAACTGGATTCCTTAATCAGGACCAGGTTGGATTATTATTTTTTTTTAACGAACTGAACCTTGAGAAAGCATGAGCCTCTTGGCCTTGATCCCACAAAGGGCTTTAGGGTGTGCTGAGTTGTAGGTATGTGAATACTAGCCTTGTTGGGAGCACTCATGTGCTTGCAGTGCTTAGCATACTGCTAGTCTGGGACTAGAAGATCCAGCATCCTGCGTGATTTATCCCTCAGGCTGCAGGTCCAGTGTCCTAAGGAAGGCAGTGATGAAGAGATTAGAAGTCTGGGAGAAACAGAGCCTATTCTAATCTAAAGAGGCCCTTCGAGAAACACATGAAATAGTGGTATGACAATTTCAGGAGATGGGGACTCTGTATTCCCTTTAAGAGGTTACTTTTTTTTTTCCCCTCTTGGTTGAGCACCCGTTCTTCTCTTGCAAATGTGTGGTCAGACTTCTTGCCAGCCAGCTTGTTTACATACTGCAAGGGGTCCCAGCACTTCAAGCAGATGTATTTTTCAAATCTTGATTAATAAATTTTGGTGACATAAATAGGTCTGGTTAGTTCCAGGAATAATTGTCTTCACTAGCAGAACATTATTTCTGATCACCAGAAAAAAAATAATGTGATCAACTCCTTTCACATCTGTTCATTAAATGAAAAGGAAAAAATAGGGTAAAATTTGTTTGAAAAGAAACAGGAAACATATGCTTAATATCACTTAAAAAACCCCTGCCATCATAAGGTTAACATCAAATCACAAATGCAAAACACCCATTATTGTATTTACTCAAAAATTTTCTTTCGGTTTACTAGCTCTTAGGTTTTCAATTGAAATGTGCATTTTTTCAGGGTTCAATCTATGTTGGCACATTGTCTTGATAAGCTTCTTTCATCAGATGCTATTGTAAGAAAGGCTGTCTGAGTCCACATTTGTTTACATTTATTAAAAATAGTTGTCATGTGTTTATATGGTGCCTTTGATCCAGAAAAATCCCCGAACACTTTGTAAGTTATGCTTAAAAGGGTCACTTCCTCCACCCCGAACAGAAACTGCATTGGGACTGAGGCACGCCAGCAGATTAAAAATGCATAGAAATATCACCATGCTTGGGTCAGCCCTCACCCCCTCAGGGCACTGTCAGATTTCCACGAGCTTCAGAACAGTTACTGGGACTTTGGGGCCAAAAAATGGAAATTGCACGCAGTTTGTTTTGCATTGCAAATAACAAAGCAGCATTACCGACTGCACAAAGCATAGGGCTGTCAAGATCTCAGCTAGGCCTACTATTTCCAATCATGGGCATCTCACCCCAGAGAAGACACAGATGGACATGGCAGAGCCAGGGCAGAACAGAAGAGAGGATGGAGGGAGAGCATCGGAGAAAGGTAGAGGGAGTTTGTTTAAAAGGCAGAAGGCTGAGATGAAACATGGTTAAGTCTTCAAAACATGTGAAAAGCTGCTGAGAAGAGGAAAGAAATAAACCTGCCCTTGGGGACAGGAGAAGTCATGAACTTGTGCTGTAGCAAGGAACATTTGGTACAGGATTAGGCAGTAATTCTGGACGTCAGGAATGGTGAAATGCTGGAATAGATGTCTGCAGAGACTCTGGAATTGCTATCATTGTAGGTTTTTCTGAGACTGGATTAGACATAAATGTCAGAAGGGGTTTAGATCTCATTCCTGTCTTTGGGACAGATGGACCAGGAAGTCCCTCCTGGTCGTATCTTCTGTCATTCTGCTGTGGTGTTACATGTGGTCCGATGAGCCCTGCTTATACGGATAAACCAAGTCACGCTAAAAATCTTTTTGTGAGCTCCCTGCAAAGTCCTCACGAGCTAAACCAGAACAGAAATTCCCCCTGAGGGTTGCATGTGTGCTTGTTTTATTTTTCACTTCTTCAATCCTCCCAAACCATCAAGGTGCATCAGCTCGCCCCCAGCACAGAGGGCTTGAATCCTATAATTCAGTAGGGTCTGTTCACAAAGCCTCTGCCTGGGGCCCCATTTCATGGGGAAGTTTTACACGTTCTAATGATAGTAAGACAATGTATGACTAATGCACTGATTTGAAAAACTGCCCTATTATCTGATCAAAAGTACAAGCTCATGAATATGATACTGCGGGTGATTTGGCTAAAAGATACCTGGAGTCTTCCAGATTTTTAAAACAATACCATACACAGAAGCAAAAAATAGAGGTATGAACACTGGAGACAGTGGTTGCCTGTTCACAACAGATCATGTGGAATGTTTTATTAAAGATATTTTTATCAGACACAAAAGACTGAAACACAGAATGTCCTGGGCTGGCAAGAGGAGGAGTGATAATAATTTAGATTATTATCCTTCAGATCTGTGGTTCCTTTTTATTATTCTCTATGTTCATTTCAGGAAGAATCAAAACCTCCCCAAGGACAGTGGAAGGTTCCCAGTTAAGTTCAGGGGCTTTGCTGCTGCTTTCATCCTTAGGATAGGTCTGAGGGTCAGTGAGATCCTATGTGCGTGTGCAAACAAGCTCAGAGGGAGTTTGGAGAAGTCATCTCCTGACATCAGGGCCACCTCTAAGATTAGGTTGCAATTTAACCTGGCTGTCTAGGGCCCCTCTCTAGCCCATAGGAAGAGTAAGTACCCCCTGGAGACCTGCACTGGAATGAGGTAGACCACCTTCTGGAGGGGTTTCTCTCCCCATTTGCTATAGAAACAGCTTAGTTACAAACTTGGAGCAGAGGTTTTACAAGGAGTTTTGTGGCATTTGGTAAAAGGGATCAATCTCTTTAAATATCTCTAAACCACCTTGGCAGCTGGCTAGAAGCAAGAGTTGCATTTCAGAAATGTCTTGTACCGGTAAGCTGTGATTCCTTGGCTATTAGCATGCTTTGTACATGGTAATGGAAACACACTGTTCTCTTGTAAAGCACTTAAAGGATTTTTTTTCAAAACAAACTACCCCACCTAACAGTCTTTATCTTAACAAGGAAACCTTTATAGAAATCTAATGTCTGGAAACCAGAAAATGACCTCACTGACTGAGGAGAAGAGTGATCAGAAATTCTTAGGTCCTTTGACAGAAAGCCCTGTGATTTTAAGAAACTAAACTAGGTTTGGGGGTTTTTTTCCCCAAAAAAAGAAAAAAAATCGGTTTTAAGGGAGAAAAAGAAAATTAAAAAAAAAAAAAAACAAACAACCCAAAACATTTCTGGCAATTGACATCATGGAAACATCATAAGGAAATGTAAAATGTTGATTTAAGGCTGCTTTAGGAATCCCTTAGAGGTAGTTGGCTGATGAATAGGCTTGTGATTCTTTTATGGGAGTCCCTGGCCAGCCTGTGTCCCCCATCGGATATCTCATGCAGTACATCCCTGAGGTGACGAAAGACAGCTTGCACAAGGGAGATTTTCATCTCACTGCAGGATCAAACCCATAGAATGTGTCAGGAGCAGGATACACCCAAACTGCATGTCTGAATGGTATTTTGGCACTGGTTTTAAATTGAAATTGAAAACCAGACCCTCCTCACAGGTTAATTAATTTGTGTGGTTCCGTAATGCAGCAAACAGTAACGAAAAGGTGAGTACAAGCACCTACCCATACTTACCTTAGGGAAAACTGGTAGAGTGGGGGAAACCCCAAATTGTGATTCCCACTGGCAGTGTTGCCAGACCTGTGCACCACAGCATCACTCACCAGGATAAATGAGCTCTGGGTCAGAAGCTGGAGCATGACCGTGTTTCTGTTGGATTCCTCGGCACGTGCAGGACCTCGTTTTGTCAGAGGTATGCTTTAATGGTGCTTTGTGTTTGCTGCCAGAAAGCCATTCATACTTGATGTTAGGTGTATGGCAGGAGCTTGGATAGACAGTGCCTGATCTGGTGTTGTTCTTGCCAGCACTAGATTAACCACTAAATATAGCTGGATGAATTTGAAACAGCAGCATTAGCTTATCCCAGACCAGCTCTTTGTATTAAGTTACTGCAGCAGTTTTGATGCAATGTAGCAGAAGCTCTAAAGCTGTGTGTCTTCTATCATCAGTTCAAGACATAAAGCAACCACTCATCATGGGAATTTAGATAAGAGCTTTCTCCAGCAAGGCTTGATTTCAGAATTTTCTGTTTACAGCCGTTTGCTCCTCGGGACTGAGCACCGGTTCCTACTGTCAAAGACCGTCATTGGTTAGATGGATTATCTGCTCCTGTGGAGCAATTCCCGTGTCTTTATTTCTGGACTGCCTTTTCTTTTTAGTCTAATTCATTGCACGTTGTTTAAGATCACTTCTAGCTACAGAACTGTCCCATCAAGAAGATGTGGTGATAGTATAAAGGATGAGGGAAGAAATTAAATGAATTATCCCAAATCCCTGGGGCGAAGTGTAATGTACAGTGATTGTCTATTGGATCTGATGTTGACTTGCATGTGTGTTAACCAGTGTCCTCTTCTGGGTGGACTCTGATCTCCCCACAGTTTGTGATTGACTCAAATTACCTGAAGCATCTAAGCTAAGGGGTACCTTGTCATTGTTTAGACAGAAAAAGGCTAAAGTCTGCAATGCTAATAAAATCTACTTCTCTGCGTGAATCCAGAGCAAGGTATTGTCCCTTTATCTGATATTATGCAAGACACAGCCTTTTTCTTCCAAGGTCAGGTTCTCAGATGCTGTAGCTAAATATTTATAGGACTTCATAGCTTCTTACCTCATAAAAAAAAATGCTCAGTTGTGCTGCTCTGAGACAACTGGTGGGTTATGGATTATCCAGTAATGGATACAATTGAAGCATTTTATGAAATGGAGACTACAAGTTAAAATTTCAAAATCAATTGTAAATGGACCTTTTTGACCTTCAGTGTCATGGGAATCATGATGAATTCCAACCTGCTCATTGAAATCAAAGTGCTAGCTCCAGCTACAATCAATAAGCGATAACTCCACTTTTGAGGCAAATCCACAGAAAGGGAAACTTCACACTGAGCCTGGTTTTGGCATTGTGATTTGATCCAAAACATCTTAAAGCCAGGAAAAGAAATGACGTTGCTTGGTGTGCTCAAGGATATGTCAGATGTGTAAGGGGATCCTGGGGAAATCTTTATAGCTTGTGAAACGGGGGCAGAACATGTTTTGTGACCCATCCTGGACATATAGTATCCAGTTCATGATAAGACATGTCTCTGAGACATGACAAATTTTGCGACCTTTGGTGGTGAGACAGTGCCTAAGACTTCCAGAGAGGTGTCATCCTGGATCAGCACAAAGATACATCTGTCACAGCCTCTCATGCTAGCCAACAGTGTATGCTTGAAAACATGAGTGCAATAGACCAGATGTATCAAGAGTGATCCTTCTGTTGTCCATATTCTGACAACAGCCAGAAGCTGAGGGACATCCTGAACCAGAGCTGTTTCCAGAATATCACACCAGTCCCTGGGTGTCTAATTATCCTTGCATGACTAAGCCGTGCAAATAATAATAACAACAATGATTACTACCACATAGACTGTCAGCATGAAGTGTCCTTCTCTGGAGACATTCAAGACCAATCTGGACATGTTCCTGTGTGGTTTAATCTAGGTGATCCTGCTTGAGCAGGGGGTTGGACTAGATGATCTCCAGAGGTCCCTTCCAACTCCTAACGTTCTGTGATTCTGTGATACAGAGTAGAGGTAAGGGTTCTCCTGTTTAACTTCCTTTTCTTATGTTTTCTTTTAGCACCACCACATTGCCTTCCTATATCAGGATAACCAATGGCTACATCACAGTCAAGCCTCCCATTTGGATTTCAAACCGGCTGGATCAGAGACCGCGTTCAGATCGCCCATCCCAGCCACAGCCTACAAGCTCAGCTTCAGCCAGCCTCTTATGGCCATCAGTAACTTCTCTCTGTGTGGCCATAGCTGCTTTTCTCCTGAATCTACTGCAGCCTTCCTGACCACCTTAGTCTTACGTGCAATCCGTTGGAATAGAGAAGAGAGATAATTTATGAATGATGTGGAGGTTCATGACAACAACAGTTACGAACTGGACCTTCTCAGTGAATCAGTAGTGCCTTCTAGCTGATTTTGTCTCTTTGCCCAGATACATTTTGAAAATCTAAAGCTTTATTGTAACACTGACTTACATCTTCTTTTTGTAGAAGGATCTTTATTTCCCATAGTGCTATGGGGTTTTGTAAAATATACATGTTCATATAAAGAAAAAAAAAAGAAAAAGAAAAAATGTATTTATTCAACTGGTAAACTTATTTTTTCTTGTTGTATATGTTAATAACGTCCCTATTAATCAGTAGTGATGGTGAAACAGATAAATTAATATTTTCTATATTTGTTTTCTAACTGACAACTCTGCAAACATCAGAACTGACACCAAATGAATGGCTTCTTTGTTTCTTTAACCCTTAATTTTTACAGAAACTGTCCAATAAGTACATATCTGCTGAAGTTCTTTATTTTACTTCTTTTCAATCTCATTAACATAGATTACACTGGGTAAAGCAGATCCTGCTCTCTGTGGCCTATGTCCCTTAGAAAAATAGGTGCATTCTTAACTCAAGTTAGCTGCTACAACCTAAAATCCCAGTTATTTTTATAGGGCCTTGGAAGTCATTAGTCAAGATAATCCTCTGAACTCCCCTGTTGTATTTAACTCAACTATTTAACTTCTTTGGAAAGCAACAGCTTCCATCTTTGCCCTGGGATTAATTCATTAGCTAGCACAAGTTAAGACACCTTTTTCTTAATAAAAAGTTTCTTTTAAAGTCTGGATTAATCCCACTGGATTTATTTTCTTCTCTCCTTCATCCTGTATAAACACAAGCCTACAACCTTTCACAATGTAAATGAACAGAACCTGGTCTGTCTGTAGGGTAGTATATTTGTAGTATTCTGCTAATTTATAGAACTTCTTTGTACCAGTTGTATTAATGCAGATGGACAACCTGGAGGGCAAAATACATCTACAGACTCCTATCCACCTTGCTGTTATGATGCTTAGAGCCAATATATTTGTGTTGAATTATGACATGTTCAAAATCTGTTCAAGATCACAAGAAGCAAATTAACCCCTGAGTCATGGAGACATAGAGAACACTCCTCCACTTGTAGACTATGGCACCTTTGTTGACTTAGATGGAAAAGTTATGACACCTTTCACTCACCAAAAAATGTGTTCTTTTTCTGAGCAGCTACTGTTCATAAATGTGATGAACGATATCTGTGGAGACAAAAAACATGTCTATCTTATAAACTGTCATGTTTAATAAGGCATGTTGATGATTACAGTTTTCCCCCCAACAAAACAGAATGAAAAATCACTTTGGATACAAGCAGTTCAACCAGAAAATTCATTTTAGTTGAAATAGCGTTTTTCTTTATACATCATCTACAAACCAAAAATCCATAGTACATGACGAAAAATATAATGCCAATTATTGCATTTAATTGTGAAAAAGCATTGCTTTTCTAAAAAAAAAAAAAACAAAACAAAACTATGATAAGGATGATGATGGCAGTGATACTACTGATAAAAGTCTGACTGAAAAAAGTCACATCATTTTCTCACCAGCCCTACAGCCTGGTCTCCAGGAGAGGAGATGATTCCTCCAAGTCTCCCCAGTGAGAGATGGTTTAGGATTCACTGTTCATCTCTGGTACCAGTTAATTTAGCAATGTATGTCAGAAAATACTTAGACTACAAAAAGCACATGGTTTTATGTGAAACCATGATGAAATACGTAACTTTTCCATCATGTATCCCATCCCCTTGCCTTCCAAATGCCAGGCCAACACAGATAATTTCTTTTTGACTTACTTACTGCATACCATGACCTCCAGCCTTTGCTCTGGTGTTGACAGAAGGCTGTGTATGTTTTTGGTCAATTTAAGTGGGTACAGCAGAGAGAGCTCTAAGCTACCCCTAATTTTTTTCAAGCACAACAGTTGATAAGGCTGGATGGAAAACTTTTGAGCTTTTTCCCCAAATGTGAGCTTCCAGCACGCCCTGTGCATACTTTTCTATTGTGTATTTTGGCTAGCAGAAGATTAGAGATGTTAGTTTTGGACAGAAGCCATTCACCTTGCATAATATTTATTTCACGGGACTGGATATTGGAAACATATTTGGAGGACTTTCATTTCAATTTTATTTGGGCTATTACCCTAGAAATGCCGTCATTTGAATATAATGCCTTAACAGACCTTCAAAATCAACCTGGATGCATTTGAAAAGATGATTGGCTCTCCTGCTGTATTCAAGACAGAGATCAGAACTGAATTATAGTGTCTTATTTACAAAAAATGGAACTGGAAATAAGGTAGGCAAATCTTAAGGGTGATGAGAAGTTACATAGTAAAAGTGAACAGCCAGTGAACCAAAACCCATTCAATTTTATTTTTTGTAATCTGATTGAATCCATAAATTATTCTGTGGTACCATCCCAGAAATAATTCCAGGTGTTGGAAAACTGACAGTATAAATAGACAAGAACACATAAAGATAAGGGAGAGAGAAAAGAGCAGAAAATAGAGACAATTTGTCCAAGACTGTGAGGAAAAATACCAACAGGACCAAGACTAGAAATTACAGCTCAACAGTTTCCCAAGCTGCGACTTTCTCCATAAGCCTCTGGGGCTTTTTTGAGTATTAGGAAATGTCCACACTCATGGCTGTCATTATACCACACAGAAGAGTCACTCCATTTGTCACTGATGAGGGGTTTTTTTCTGAGTCACTCCTCCCGTGAGGAATTCAGCAATTCAGTAATTCAATATTCATTAGCAATTCAGTATTCAATATTCATTAGCTCTGATATCATGGGATGTTTGGGTATCACGGCATGTAATTAGCTTGGATATCAAAATATGTTTTCATGTGCTTGCATATCCTGGCATTTTGGCTGTAACTCCTGTGAAATGAATGAATGTTACTGGAGCTCACCAAGTGTCCCTTGTGCAGGTGTCCCATGCTTGTCATACTGCAGGGCAGGTGTCTCCTGGCTTCGGGGTTATCACACTTGGCTTCTGCTGTCTAAAAGCATCTAGCTCACCGGGCCATGTGAGTTTCCTCTGTATAGGAAAAAAGATATGACTGACTTAGAAAAAATATAAGATTAAGTGGGTTCCCATAGATCCCAGCTCAGGAACCCCACATGAATGTCTTCAGCACATGTCTCTAACCAAACATTTATTCTGTTTTCTTACCCTGAGGTATGACTTGGGGCAACTTTTTTCAATCCACAGCATGTAAGAATAGCAATAGTAGACAATGAGACCTGCACTGTGATTGATAAAACAGATTATTTATTCTTCAGCTACAGCTGCCCAGTATTGCATTAAAACACACTAATACTGGTTAGCCCAGATCCATGGACATCCATTGCAATGGATCATAATTGTCTTCGCCACGTCAGAGCTGACACATGCTCCTGAGGTGATACTGACTACCACCTTCATGGGACTTCGGTTTTTCTCTGTGGGTTTCTCAGAAAACTGGGAGCCAACTGCTTTGTTTAGCTGAAGAACAGTCTCAGTATCCCCCAATTCCTGAAGCAGGAATTTAATAATTTTATATTAATGCCCACTGTATGTCACCACTGGTGCTGTTTACCTCTGAGAAACCAAGTCAGGAGAGTCAGGCAATGGCTAGAAATCGAGGACATGATTTTGGATGAGTCCAAAACTGAATGTTCATATGATTCATCTTTTCAACGCAGCTACAACTGACACCAATAAAATTCACATTATGTATAACTGTAATATTATAAACAAATGCTAATTGTCTGCCAAGCTCTTGCCCTGGTGGAGTAAGTATCCTGTACCACCAGTGAGAGCTTTGACTTCCACTCTTCCGTCGTTTTAATGCTTTTCTTGCCAATGTTTAACTATGGTTTCTATATTAACATGCATTGCCACTTGGAGAACAAGTTAGTAAGCTGGGACAGGAGGTATTTTATATTTTCTGACTGATATATGACTTCTCTGATGTCCCTTGGGCTGTTGAATAATGCAATACCTCTCCTGGCAATAAATGATGAACATGATTTATGATAACCATGCTTTTTACAGGTGTCAAAATCTGCTTTGTTGAACTTCCCTTCCCATTCTTCCACACTCCACTGTAATTTAGGAACACCCAAGGTACAGAGTTGTATATTTATCCAAGTTCCTTGACATACAGTTGTGGAGAGGGAAAATGATGGAAAGAGGGAGAACTTAATCTACGTTTAGTGCATTGATTAGTTGAATGATATGACCCAGTCATTACCATATACCACTGTTAGGGAGGAATTTCCCATCATATATTTATGTTAGAGAAACCAAAGTGCCAAAGTTATTATCTCAGTATAAATGTTATCATTCCAAACTTTGCTTAGTACCATATTTCTGTATTATACCCAAAAAGCATAAGGGCTTGTCATATCTCTGACGCGATCAATGTTCCATGGAGCGTGCTCGAGTTCAGCTTCAATTTAAGCTTGCTTCAGCTTAACTGAGGCAGAAAGATAATAGCCTGAGTTTGAGATCATGGGGTCTGTGTGTGTGTGTGTGTGTGTGTGTGTGTGTGTGTGTGTGCACGTGCACATATGTGTATGTTTTGTCCCAACCCAAATGCAACCTTCCCTGTGACAAGCTTTTCAAGAGGCACCTTAATCTAGCTAAAGGCAGCGAGGTCTTTCCAATAAATAGTCAATATTTTTCTTCCACAGGAACGGTTAATCAGCCTTCAGATTCGTGCTCACACTGAATCTCAAATTGCACATTTGTCAGTTTTCAATTCAAATGTATTTCTAATATTTTTTCCTGTTCCGCCTCCTGCTTTCATGAACTGTTTTGAAGAGTGTAATAAAAAGATGCTTTCTAATATTATTTTGTCAAAATATTTTTGTAGCATAATATATTAATAAAATGTTATTATAAATCCATAGCACAAGAATCTTGTATGTCTAGGTTCTTTCCCTTGCACTAAAAGGTGGGGAATCACTGTAAGGCTCACACTGCTTCTCTTTTTCCCGAGACCCAAGGGATAGAGGAAATCATTCTCTGGGGATGGTTCCCCATAAAGGGATGTGGATTTTTCCAGTCCATTCCTGGGTACATGTGAGCAATCCATCTACCTTTTCATTGGTGAGAAGCTGCCGGCTCTGGTGGGTAATGAGTGTGGAGCAGCCTCAGCCTCTGATCCACATCACCTGCTAGAAGCCACCTGGTTAGTGTGATGGCATGATTTGAGTGGGGACTGGGGGAGGAAAGGTTCTGAACAGCAGATTCAGGACCTGGGAGCTGAGCTCACCTCTACTCATTCAAAGGCTCACTGGGAAACCCCACAACTCATCAAAAGCCTTTTTGGGAATGTGGAAGGGTGAGGGAATGCAGGGACAGGGATCTAAAAAGGCACTTGTCTGAATTCTGGGGGAAAACTCTGGTATATGGATAAGATTCAGGCTGAGGGAGGGGTTTGGGGGGAGTTATTCTAATATCTGCTCATTTGCCCACTGCCAGTGCATGGTGCTGACCTGGAAAGGCTTAAATAACACCAGGAGCTCACACTGTGCCACAGTGGCACATGGGACCACAGCTGGAGAATGAGCAGGCCAAGCACATGGACTGCCAGGGCTAAGGACAGTGATGCTGCTGACCTGGTAAGGCTTAAGTAACACCAGGAGCTCACACTGTGACACAAGTTCCTTCACCTCCATGTCCAGGGAAGCAAAAACAAGGAAGAAAACACCTTGACAGTCTATGCAGTGCCACTGGACTGAGTCAGTGTGAAAGCAGAACCGAGATCTTTCCTTTTAACAACACCCTTCCCTCACTACTAAATCCATTTGCTTGGATACTCACAGTTGTAAAACATTCTTGGAGCTACACCAGAGACATCAGTTACTGCTGGTATTCCTCAAGCATCAGCTCTCATGTGGGTCTAAAAGGAGGTGGGAAGGCAGTCCTTGTGCTCAAACTAGCTGGAGTGTGTGGGAAAGCCCAGATGAAGTACCTGTGTTCCCTCCTGGCAGTGGTGGGAGCAGCAGTTTGTATCTTTTGACTCGCTGTTGCTGTGGGGAAATAACCCTGGAACTGTGTCACTGCTGGGGACGGAGCAGAAGCTGCCTCTCCACACCAGATACGGACACACAGACGTTTACTCATTTTTCTTGGCATATTCCTCTTCCTTGCATCCAATTCCTGCCTCGTAGCTGACGTTGCAGACTTCTTGCTGATTGCAGCATCATTGTTTGCTTCTTAATGATGTGCTAAACCATTTGCTCTTTAACACACTATTTTAAGAGGAGTCCACCAGCAAAGCTGTTTTGGAAATACCCATTGTAGGCAATACAGTGGGAGGTACAAACGTTTGAGCTGGTTTGAACTGCACTAACCATGGCACAGGAATTGCTGTTGCAATGCAGAGGGGAACCTCTCTGTAAACATAGATGAGAAAGAGCCCATCTATCAAAATACCAACCACAAAGTCAAAGTTGCTTACACTCGCTATCTCTGGACTTGCATCCAGTTTGGAGAGTCCATGTGGTCCAGCCACTCTACACCCACACTCCCTGCCCAGACCATTCTGGCTGTCCCTGGCCACGGCCAGTCCCAGTCAGCCAAGTCCTTCAGCTCTCTGAACAGGGTCCTGTTCAACCACGGGTCCGATCACAATATAAACCTTCAGCCAGCAGAGCCGGACACAGGCTCAGTGGTGCCATTTGCTTAAGCTCCTCCTTCCCCTGACCTCTCCCTGTACTCCTAGACTGTAATTGCAGTTTTTTACTCTAACATGAGATTTCCTTGTTTATAGATTTCCACAAGAAGTGAAGATGAGATGAGAGGTGCTCAGGGCAGAAGATTGTGTTTCTTACAGAATAGCTTAACAGCCATGTTGCCATCTAGCAGCTTATCTCCTTTTGGACCAGCGCTGTTCAGATCCCAAACCACCTGAGTGCCACCCACAAGTGCTCCCCATGCTGAGCAGGATGGAAGGAGTATTTAGCTAAATGAAGCCCCTGTGTGCTTTCCATGATTCTGTCTGCTCAGTGGTTTATAACTATTTCATCTTCTGACCTTCCAGTATTTTCCACCAAGAGTGCAGCCCCCTGTCTGTACTTGTAATGCAGGTAACACCTTTACTCAGCCTGTTGCAAACTGTAGAATTAGGCCAGGGATCTCCAAGGGTCTGTGGACCACAGGCAGATATCCCTGGGTGGAGGTTTGCACCACTGTCCTGCACCCATCTTTGGTCCAGGCTAAGGACCAATGGCCTCTGTAGAGCAGCGCAGTGCAGAAGTACCCAACTGCAGTCTGCTGATGTATTTGTTCATTTATATTTTATTAATTTATTTTTATTTACACTAGTTTGGGCTTTAAAAAAAATTAAAATTCAGAGTGTCGTTGGTCCTCTCT
>VXBZ01003680.1:117264-143245 GCA_013399135.1 Heliornis fulica | reverse complement strand
GCCTCTTTAGGCAAGCCAATTTTAGATTTCTTTTTTAAGCATGTTGGGCTGTGAGCAACAAACTTAATGAAGACTTTCAGGTTGGTTTTTTTTTAGCACGTAACTCCCCTTCACCCCACTGCAGGTTTCCAAGTATTAATTAATGACTGAATTTATCACCTCCCCCCGAGCAGAGGTACTAATAGAGCTTCTCTGTTATCATTGCCTGATGTCTGTCCTTGTGAAACTCCTAGAAATCATTATACATGAGACATCCAACTCCATGTGAACAGTCTCAAAAACTACTAGCCAAAGGGGCATCTCGAGCACACTGGGATCACACCACCGTCATCAGCTTAGGAATGAGGCTATAGCATGATCTGTGTGCAGATGTCTGTGAGGCTGAGGAAAACACATCATTGCTCGTGCACTTCATCACCAGTGAATCAGGGCAGAGCTGTTCCTACTGCCCCTGATCTATGGAGGTACTGAACATGTCACACCAAGCTGGGGGAAAGAATGAGTTTAGCTTAACATTACAACAATCAAGCTCCAGACTCATCCCAAAGATGTGCCCATCTGACACAACCACGCAAAAGAGCTCCATAGCATCTCCAGGGGCTCAACTGGAGCAGAGGGGACCACTCAGAGATATATTAAAAGATCAGGGCCTGTTGGATGTATGGGTGGAGCCAGAGAAACTCCAGAAATCAGAGAAGTTGTCCAAAGACAAAAATGAACTAGACACCCACAAGTCTGACCAGTAAAGGAAAAATTTGTGTATAGATTGCTACATAGCAGGGTGGTGGGAATATGGTTATCTATTTTCACTGTGATTTTAAAATAAAAAATACCAGAAGTGTTTTTTTGTGAGCATTAAAAACATTAGACATCAGGAAAAATTTCTTCACTGAAAGGGTTGTCAAGCTTTGGAATGGGCTGCCCAGAGAAGTGGTGGAGTCACCATCCCTGGAGAGATTTAAAAGGTGAATAGATGAGGTGCTGAAGGTTCTAGAGGTGGACTAGGCAGGGTTAGGCTGTGGTTGGACTCAATGATCTTAAAGGTCTCTTCCAGCCCAAGTGATTCTGTGATCCTATGAAGTTCTGTATTATGTTTTTTAAAATATGGTTTCTCCCACTACAAAGAAGAGCCTTTTAATATGTCCCTGTATGTGCAGTGAGTGAGGTTTGGAAGGGCAGAGTGTAACAGCACGTGCACAGAATGGGTGAAAATGTGCCCAGCAGCCCCATGAGCTGCACCTGCACCAGCCTGTGCCATGTCATGCACCTAACAACTCTCTGTGATATCACAAGAATGTCTTGAGCCCCACTGAGTGAGGTTCAGGTGCCAGCATTTCAGGACAATGGGACAAAATTCAAGTTCAGGGTGCTGGCATTGCCACCATACACAAAGAAAAGCCATGACCCAAAATCCACAGAGGTACATCTTTGAGTTAACCTGCGTAACAGCCCGTATCCCCAATACACCCCTCTGCCTCCTCCCTAGGTTTAACACCTGGTAACCCACACTGTGTGCAGCTGGGAGTTTGAGCCAACATCCAACCAAAACACCTTCCACTGACCATGCTGACCATTAAGTCCTGAACACCTTGGTCCATTTGAGCAGCAGTCCCCAATCCTTCAATCTCCAACACCTTGCTCCATGGCATGCTGGTGCTTCATTAGGTTAAGCTGCACCTTTGGGTGTGAGCCATCATCCAGAGCCCTGGATGTTATCCTGTTTCTCTCAAGGATACAGTTAAAGCAGCA
The DNA here is from genome assembly GCA_013399135.1 of Heliornis fulica. Taxonomy (NCBI): domain Eukaryota; kingdom Metazoa; phylum Chordata; class Aves; order Gruiformes; family Heliornithidae; genus Heliornis; species Heliornis fulica. The sequence continues at coordinate 141,496 of VXBZ01003680.1, read as the reverse complement.
GAACAGAGTGCACAGAGCCAAACCTCCATCAGGCTGACTTTCAGAGGAATGATAACAATAATAACTGCGACAGTGAGTTCATGCTAACAGCCCTCCTTCACACCTGGAGCTCCCTGCCCTCTTGGAACGAAATAGAGTTTGAACAAAGGGACCAAGATAATGTGAGAAAACATCAACAACGGGCAGATAGAGGCAAAGTAAATGAAAGACAGATGTAGGAAAGAAAGTGGGAGCTTTGTGTTTTGATTTGCACAGGCCCTGTATCTTTATTGCCCTAAGAAATATCAGCTTGTTGTCCTAACGAGATCAGTTCTCCAGTCTTCTTGCATGACTTATGATGCACCTTTTCTTTCTTCATGTGAAAGCCATTGGTTTTAATTACAGTGTGATGGATACATAAAGCTCTACGTGGCTGAATTATTTGAAGCCGTGCGGTAGGACCCTTTTCCTTTCCAGAGATCTCTGCAGCTGTTTGTCTTGGCAGGGGTGGGTTTGTCCCCAGCTTCATCCTGTATGAAGTCCATTCCACCCACTCAAGTTAGCTGGAGTATTCACCTCGTTTTTAATGGAAGAACTATTATCTTCTGTTTTGCACTGGCAGAAATAAGTCTCAAAAGGGGAAGGGACAGAAATTCACACCTACCCATCTTTCTTGAACAAACTGTCTTCATCCAAGCTGTAGGAAGAAAATACCTCGAGAAACTTGCCAATAATTGATATTCTCTCAGCAACAGTACAGACCAAAGGTGGACACAGAGTCTATGATATCATCTCTCAACAAGAACAATGCTCTTGAAGACACATTATTTCAGATAATGTGTGCACTGCAAGCACAATAATGGTGACCTTGTGGTTGTAGGATGGACAATGCTGGTTGTGTTCTCTGGCTAACCATGGTCCAAGTGTGGCCCCAAGGGCAGGATCCAACCCACACAATAATTCTATCCTGCTGTCTTTTCCTCCAAGAGAAATGCAAGAAGTTCCTGAAGACCCAAACATTTTTTCTTGACCCTATTTGTACCAATGCATGTTGAGTCTGATCTGCCACTACTGAGTCTGCAAGGGAGGGTAGATGGAGACAAGTCTCTGTGTGGAGCCTGGGGCTAGAGATAAGTCTTGATTTACTGAGAGGGTTGTCAGGCACTGGCTTAGGGTACCCAGGGAAGTGGTCACAGCACCAAGCTTGGCTGAGTTCAAGAAGCATCTGGATGATGTGCTCAGTCCCATGCTCTGACTTTGCTGGTCCTGTGTGGATCCAGGAGCTGGTCTTGATGATCCTTATGGGTCATGTCCAACTGAGGAAATTCACTGATTCTATGGTACCCCGTCACTGCGGGTTTGATGAAGACACACCAATCTATAGGTCTTTCCCTGTGGCTGAGCTGGCCTGTAAAAAGACAGGCAAAGTGAGATCATGATGTCTGGAGAGAGAGTAAACTTCTGAGACTGGCTGGTGTCTCTTCATAATACTTTCCTTGAAACCTCAATATTCCTGAGCCATCTTTATCCAAAGGCATTAACACTAAGTGGGAGTGGGGGTGGGGGTTGGGGGGTAAGAGTGTAGAATTGAAGGCTAAATTATAATGTTACTTGAAGACTCAGACATGAAGGCAAAAGTATATACCAGGTCTGTAGCCTCTGTAAGATGTTGCAAAAACAGGCCCTGCTTGAAAAGAAAGTACCTATCTCATCATGCAGTCAGGAGGAATAATAAAACTGCATTCAGAGGCAGTGAAGAGGAGACAAACAGTCGTGAATTTGCTGGCTTCTGTTTCTCTCCAACTTTCAAAATAATTTTTCTCTCATGCACAGAGAATAGTCACAGAAGCAAATGATACCGTATCTGGGAAAAAAGTTGGATGGATGGAAATGGTCTTTGGGGAGGAGAGGAGGAAGGGAGCTGACACACACTTCTCTCACTTCCTCACCTTCCCCCTTCTCTGAGCCACAACATAAAAATTAAAGAGTTGGGCAAAAATCAAGGGTTGAGTCCAGCATAAAGCCAGCAGGGGCTTTCCTTTGCCATCTGGTGGGTTTGGGGAGCTGACCTCACTGCTCCATGATCTCCCAGGGCTTCCACTCTACAGGAAACTTGATTTCTCCCAGAGGCCCAAGCGAAATGATTTTTCAACACATTTTTCCAGACTCAAAAAAAGAAAAAATAAAATTAAGAGACTAATGAAAGTTTGCTCATAAATGCCACTCATTGGGAAAGGTAGTGCTTTCATTGGTTTTCAAAATAAAACTCCAGTTCTTCCCAGCACTTTTGGGTGAGACTTCACAGCACTCAGAGGTGTCAGGTAAGGCAACAACCTCAGCCCTGTCTTAATAAGGTGGGAAAATGAGGTGGACAGTGGGTTTTAAGACATGCCTTAAATCACAGGGGATAGCTATGGGAGCAGGATTCAAGAGACAGCCCTTCCTCTATGGTACACTGGTCTCAGAAGCATGCCTCATTTATTTCAATTAATAGAGCTTTAGAAGGGCTCCCCTGCCTCCTTTTCTTGGCACACATTACTGGAAAGACAGTGAATTAAAAGCACCAAAGGGCATCATTTTCATTTAAGTGTTTAAAGAATCTGTTTCTATAAAAGAAGACTATGTTAGAATAGCTCAAAAGAGTAAATTTAGGAATAACCTAGAGAATTAAAAAAAAAAAAGAAACAAAAACCAAAACCAACTGAAATAAACCACCAAAACACACACACAAAAAAAGAAATGTCCTAAAAATCTTTTCTCAGACAAGGTTGACCTGACAGATCAGCTCTGGATTGGCTTTTTTGTGTAATACCAGTCAAGTAGTTCAGCCAGGGACTGGTTCCTGTCACAACACCCGCTCAAGCGTTGCAGGATTATGGGCTTCTCCAACCACATGAGATGAAATTCTCTAAAAAGCATAAAGTTACTGCATATAGTCCACTGCCTTCCCATTTTCTCTCTTCAAAAGGATGCAAGGCGAGATTCAGTTCATCTGCCATGCACTGTCTGAAAGCTGTCACCCAAGTTTCCTTCCTTCAGTGGTGCCACCCTGACTGACTTCCCTTAGAGAAATATTCCTACTTTGCTTGACTTCTAGTCACCTATTTTAACAGATGCTGTTGTGCTTGGTCCCAGGAGGCTTCTGCCCCGAGAATGCAGTTATATGTGTAATGTCTGCAAAAAGCATTTCAGTTTGTCTCCTATGAAAGGTGACCAACTTCAGAATAATTAAAAAAAATAATCAACAATGGCTGACTTATATTCAGTGTTTGTGCAGCTCCACTGTTTGCTGCCACCATGCCACATACCTCTGCTGTGTCTGGGGTATGTTATGGCAGAACTTGCCAGGCAAGCCAGGAGTTGGGCAAAGTGCTAAATGAGCAGTAATCTCCACCTAAAACACACCCACAGCAGGATCTGGGCAGAGTTTAACCTTGTCAAAACTTACTGCTTCCTGGAATTAGATACCACTATCATCTTCTGCATAAGATGCTTTGGTCAGGATTGCCAGGCCTGAGTGATGCTGAGACATTTGGTGAATGCCCCTAACCTTGGCTGGTATTTTTATTTTTACAATCTTCTTTCATACTGTAAGTTCAGAATTTAAAAAGCACACAACATGGTTTGGCTTTGTAAAAGATAAATAGGCTTCCATGAAACAACACCAGTTTCAATATATTTTTAAATTTTTAAGTGGCAACATATAATACATCTGCCATTGATAAACAGCAGAAATGTTTAAATGTCACCAAATGGAAAAATCCATATTTCTGCTCTAGCTGAAAAAGTTGCTTATGCTGTTGAGTTTCTAGTTTTATTGTTGACTTACACCTCCCCTCTCTCCTAGTAGCATCATCACACTCTTCATCCTGGTTTTGAGGCCAGGAACTGGACTTTGCTTAGCTTTTGGACAGGGTCTTCTAAGTACCCCTTAATTCTGAGCTTACAAGGCCAGTTATTACGAATAGTTGCCAATGGATGGGCTCTATCTCAGTCAAGCTTCTTGCAATCCTCCCATACTTCAGACTGCTGAAGACCTCAACTCAGTTCTCTCTCTTAGCAAATGCTGCCTTGAATGCAATCATTATGTGGAGCAAAGCGTCATTGCAGCGTGATAATTTGATGATGATGATGCCCAAGTGCTGGGCTGCGCAGAGTAATGATCTCTGGTTAAACCATAATCACAGCACTGGAAACCATTGGTTAATCATGGAAACTTCATATTCAGTGTGGTCTTCTGTCCTGTTCCAAGATACTATGAGAAATGGCCATAAGGAGGTTGTCAGGAATGTATTTATGCTGTTATTCACATCTTGTGGCACACACGCCACGTCCCAGAGGTCATCGGCCTGTGGCTTGTTTTGAAAAACAGGATTCATGAGCAAGACCCAGTGTTTGAAGATGAAAATGCCTTCAGCCCTCTGTTCTCTGTTTTAGGATGAATGAGGCACCAGCTCCAGCTTAATTTCAATAAACAGTACTGTCTCTTGGTCATGATTTCTTCCAGAAGAATGTGACACTTAGGTCATTACACTGGATGAAGGTACAAGATGCTGCTGGCATGTGCTACAGGTACCAGAAAGAGTGACTGGCTTGTGCAAAGGCAGACCAGGTACCAGCCTCTCATGAGGAAGCAAAGCCTGGTGTGGCACCAGTGGGTGGTGAGCTGCAAGGGGAATCTGTAAGCTGTAGAAGATCTCTGTAAGGGTCTTGCTTTAGTCTGGGGTCTCTGTGCATCGGGACTGAGGGTTTTGGGGAGCCATGTGAAGGGCTATGGATAGCCACGCTGTCCTGCTGTCCTCAACAGGGTTGTTCAGCCCATGCCATGGCGAACACAAATCAGTGATGTCCAGTGGTAGGACAAGGAGCAATGGGTCCAGAGGAGGTTCCATGTGAATATAAAGAAAAACCTTTTCCTGTGAGGGTGATGGAGTCCTGGGACAGGCTACCCAGAAAGGTTGTGGAATCTCTTCCTTTGGAGACATTCAAGACCAATCTGGACATGTTCCTGTGTAATTTAATCTAGGTGATCCTGCTCAGGCCCTTCCAACTCCTGACATTCTGTGATCCCTGTGAATACTAATGAGGCAAGAGCCCTGGGCCAGCAGTGGTGGGCAAATAGCAGAAACCTCACCCTCAATTCCCTGAATGCACCAGTGCAGGGGTTTGAGGGGTGCATGTGTGTGCCAAACCCATGAAGTGGTCAAGTGTGCCAGTCCTTCCCACCTTGAAAGTGGTCTTCAAGCAGTGAGGGAGAGAGCCCATGTCTGTCTCTGCTGGCTACAGGGCAGGCAGCATCCACACTGCACCAGCTCTCAGACAGTGACACGTTGTGGAGCTTAAACCCTTCCATGGGCATTCTCCAAGCGACCACTTCAGCCAGTCACACTTCCTTGTGCTTCTCCACCGTGCTGGGACACACGGACACACAAAGCCAGCTCAGCACTGGAAAGGCAGCACAGGCTTCTTTGCTTGGGTAGTTGTAGAACAGCTGTTCCAGCTATGACATAACTGCTTTTAAACTTCAAAAGAAATCTATTTCTGAGCTGAAAACATACAGATTGTTTCATAAAAAAAAAGCAAGGGTGAGATTTGAGGAGGCCATGTAGCGGGTAGTGGACACAGTGGAATTGCAGAGTACACATAACATCCTGTCAGCTCTGTCTTCTACTCAGCTTTCACTCCTTAGGGGTCCAATCCTGCAATTTTTTTTTTTCTCAAGCAATAACCTCATCCATGCCAACAGAGTCTGCTATTTCATCTGCTGGTAGCCAGGCTGGAATGTGTTTGCTTTGGGAGCGATCGTGTGCTTTGCTGGTGGGCTCAAAGGACAGATAAAAGCAAGTGCTCAGCTCTGCCGAGTAGTTTTCTATTGGGGTGAATGAACTCATTAGCAAAAGATTCCTTCAAAAAGCTGGGTCTTTTGCTAAGCTGATGTGCATTAGAAGCACAACCAGACACAGCTCATGCTACCTGGGAAAACCAGGTAGCCAGCTGGGACAGGCTGAGAGCGTGCAGAAATCACACAGCTAGGCTTGGAGGTCTGGGGATCTCACAAAGCCCAGAGGATGCCTAACTTGTCCAGATAGTTGTGAGGTAGAAGGTCACACAGATGCTCTGTAATGGTGGAACTGCACCCAAAATTCTGACCAAAAAAAAGATGGAAGTGTTTTTCTACAAAACCTGATTATTGTTTTACTGATATATGCAAGGAAGATGGAACAGATTTTATAAAAAACAAGCAAAAAACCCAAACAGATTCCTGTCTGGAGCTACATGATCAGTCTGCCAGACCCCATGTTTTTCTGTTTCCCACCATGGGAATCCTTCTCTTTACATGAATGATGGCTGCAAGCTTCATTTTGCAAATGATGCTCCAAATTAAATGGCTGCCCTTGAATTTACTCATTGATGTTGGCAGCTAGAACAGGGCAATGGAAGAGAGGTAGGAGGGAAAAAAAGGAGGTGCTATGTTTAAAAGAAAACAAAAAGTCTCTCAGCTGCCAAAACCACAGTCTGTGCAGGGATGCAGTGGTAGTTCCAGACTGTGGCAATGAAAAGCAATGGTTGTTTAGCTGCTTTGGGGGAAGGGATACACACTCCAGCAACATCATTACCCATTTACTCCTAGAGATGTTGCTGTGGAGAAGGAGCACTCTTGTGAGTGTGTGAAATGGGATGAACCCTCGGAACGATGGCTACCAAACTCAGAAGATGTGGTGAAGGTGAGGACCAGTGATTCTGGGGACTGGAGGTACCTCAGGCACATGAGATTAAGTGTAGAGGTGTCTGCTGTTTCACATCCTTTGGACCACCTTGCTGGAGAGCAATCTCTGGTCCCTCCTTTCACCTTACAGACACTGAGAGCAACAGAGCAGATGGTGAAATATGCTGAACATAAACAATTACAGCTTAAACCAAGAACCTGCACTGCCAGTGTGTATTGAACACTTAACATGTGATATCTCCACATTAGTAGACACATTAGTGACTAAGAGAGCTGACGTGAGTCACCTCAGCCCCTGTTGAAATCCTCGTGCTGGCACCGATCAGCTCTCAGATTTTTAAGGGCAGACTCATGAACAGGCATCCAGTGCCCTGCTAGGAGATGAGCAAGTGAAGAAAACCTCACACAACCAACACAGCCTTCAGGAACAATGCGATTTCAAAAACACACTGGGAAATATTTCTACAGCACTGAAAGAATTTACTTGGAAGCTTTACCCTGGGCCTGTAATTGCTGTCGGGTATTGCAACCCCAAAAGAAATGTAATTAGTCCTCAGCTAAACCACCCTGCTTCTAGATTAAGGGTTGTGCTGTGCAGATCTCTCCTGTAGACTAAATATCCTTGCACAAACGTATTCTGGCATGAGAGATTTGCGTAGGTGGGTGGCTTGTGGAGAAATTCATGCCAAGTCCTGAGCTGAAGACTGTGAGAGAGATCTCCCAAACACATTGTCCTTTGCATAAATAATAGAAATTTGATGATTCTCCATCCCAAAACCACAGCGTTCCTCAAGCTCGATTCCAGAGGGCAGCCTAAGTGCTGCTTTTTAAGCACTTGTTGCTCAAAGGCAGTTCAAGAGCTGCTGCCTTGCAGGGCTGTGACAGGGGAGCAGGAGACATGTTGCCCCAGGGTCTGCCTGGCAGTTTAGACCCTTGAGTCACCAAGTGAGCTCTGGGAGGTGATGGGGACAGCAAGGCACATGGAGCCCCAGCCCAGGTAATGAGGCTGAATCCCTAGAGTGCTGTCCTGGGGAGCCTTTCACCTCTCTCCTCCTTTGCTTGTGCTGTGATCATGCAACTGGCAGCAGCACTCAGACAGCAGATACCAACATCTGCATTCCCATGCTCTCGGGTCTAGTGCTGGGGCTGGAGCAGGTCAGACCCAGATGTGATCTGTACACAGCCTGTGACATATTATTTATTCTTTTGGCTCTCAGTGATGGGTAGGATACTGACTTTCCCTATACCCAGTGTGCCTGGGGCAAGATGGGACTTGGCTGCCACAAGGAAATTTCTTTAGGTTACAGCAATAGCAACAATATAATCACTCCAAAATTACTCCAGGTAAACACTGAGCTGATATACAGCGAGACTTTATTTGTGTCATGTGCAATTAGGTTTGTTTTCCACCTTTTGACAGGAGCATTTCAGTCCGGAGTGAGAAGAATGAAACTCACAAGCGGCAGGAGGCCGTAGCCAGAAATGCTCCCTTCATCCAGGGAAGAAAGGGCTCTTACACTGTGAAAGGGAGCCTCCTGTTGTCTTCCAACGAGCATTTCCTGGCCAGCTGAAAGCTAAAATAACCCTTCCTTTATGCTTCTGATACTGTGATCTAATGGCTAAATGGATTTTTAGTACAAAGCATAATTTCCTCCTTTGGCTTTGCTCATCACTTAATGGAAAGGGCTCCTAATGTATTGATCGTCATAACATTCTGCTTCTGTCCCACACAGTGGCTGCCCAGCAGAGCTAAAGAGCAGATTGTGCTGTAGCACTGCAGTCATATTGTAATAATAATTACAACAATAATAACAACAACAACAAGAGCTCCATTGCAGCTGGCTGCCTGAAGCTGCTGCACTCTCCCGCTGTGCCGGCAGTTCCCGAAGACCAGTGGTTGGAAGGTACAGTTCATTTTTGCATGGTACATGGTTCAGCTCTCCTCACATTCCACTGACAGGAAGGGACAGTGTCCCAGCTCCCCAGAGTTTAGCTGAAGACCAGTGATTTCCACTGCACTATCCAGTGGCACTGCTGCAGATGACACCTGAGGGTGAAGCCATGCCATAACCTTCTGAGCAACTGCCATCTTGCTGTGCATTAGGCACTTGTGATGCCCAGGACCTGGATGATGGCTCCTAGCAAACTGATTCTGCCAAAAAAAACCCCACATGTATCTTTATGCACGGAGAACATTGATGTACTGAGGTCATAGCAAGGCTAAAGAGCAGTGGAGACCCTAACTGGGCCTGAGCTCTCCCCTGGTGTGATGGCCTCCAAAAGCTGAGGAGCAGCACCAGCAGGGTATGAATGTAACGGCGGGGTGTGGGGGGGTGGTGTAGGGCAAGCAGAGCATTTGGGCATGCTAAGACATCTTCATAAGAACACAATTTGAAGACACCCTAAATCCTAACTTGTATGCAAAAAGAGATACAACCTGCGGTGTGTCAATACAACTCCCAGGGACGGACATATGTCAGGGCTCAGAGCAGGGTGGCGGTGGGACAGATTGGTGCCTTACAAGGACACATGTCACACAGCATCAACCTCTTCCACACATGCTATGCACATGCTCTGCAGTTGTTTGGGGCTGCCTTCTTAATTTTCCTCAGCTGTCCCCATTGCAGCAGAGCCATCATTGCTCAGAGGGGCAACTGAACATCAGAAGTGCAACACCACTAAAAGGAGTGAAATTCAAGTAAAACAACTGGATAAGGAAGCTACATGCTGCTTGTCTTTTACTATGGAAAGAAAATGCCTTTTAAAATCTAGAATCAAGAAGTTTGTGGAAATAAATGCCCTGGAAGTTAACTGAGTTCACATCTTCCATTAACATCTGCCACAGGCACAGCCACCAACCTCCAGGCCTGGATCTAGACAAGGTTGCCCAGGGCCCCATCCAACCTGGCCTTGAACACCTCCAGGGTTGGGGCATTCACCACCTCTCTGGGAAGCCTGTTCCAGCATCTCACCGCTCTTTCCGTGAAGAACTTGCCCCTGGTATCCAATCTAAACCTTCCCTCTTCCAGCTTAAATCCCTCCCCCTTGTCCTACTACTCTTTACCCTTGTGAATATCCAATTGCCCTCCTGTCTACACGCTCCCTAAATGCACAGTGACGGGTCTGCTCACCTGTCCAAAGACAGGGCTGTGCTTCAGCTTCTTGTTTCCTCCAGCACTAAACTTAGCAGCTGAGAAGTAAAATGGCTGCTTTTTTTTTTTTCATTAGGAAAGAAGTAAACCAACTAATTTTTCTGGGGAGTGAATATCCCTGGAGTCTACTGAAAAATCAAACAGCATTTGAAAAGCAAGATGATAAGGCTAGCTTGAACTCAGAGAGCATTGGAATTGTTCTGGCAGGAGCACAAGTGATTTTCTGATAGATGGAATAACAATGCTGCAATTACATAAAACAATATGTAAACTGAAAATGCAATACTACCCTGCTATTTGCACACTCCCTGTTCCACTGTCATCCTCTTATTGTTAGCCCTTTAAGTATTGTCTCTCTTGGGTTTTTAAATACTTCATTAACATAACTTGGTACCAGTCTTTTTGCCTTGAAGAAGAATATTCTCCCTCACCAGAACCCTAATGAAGCCAATTTTTAATGTGGGGAATGCAGGCTTCAGCTATATCTCTGTGCTTTTGATGGTAGGGAAGTCACAGAGAAGCACCTGACACCAGCAGAAAAATAACACCTGAAATCCTGGTGCAGGGTGGGAAGTATAGAAAAATTAATCATTCCCTGTGGGGAAGAATTTATGGAAAATTTGTGAAGGACGATGAAGGTGAAATGGAGCCATCTCTCTCCTACTTCCACCTATGAAGCGCATAGAGATGCTGTAAGGAGTGAATCTCCTTCAGATCACAAAACTAATTTTAACCCCCGAGAAAGAAACCGAGTTTACTTGTTGTGATTGACGTCTTGTAGAGCGCTCAGGAGAGTGACACGATCCCTTTCCCCTCCAGCCCGGGAACATCGCGGCAGAGGGCAGGAGCTCGCAGCCTCCTGGCTGGTCCCTTCAAATTTCTCCTTGTAAAACTTCTACTGCCATAGTGCCATCTAGAGACAGCTACAGAAATTAAAGGGGTTTGTTGTCGCTGAGGCCAGCTTTTAGTGTTGTTTCGAGGGTTAATATGGCCATATCCCAGCAATGGTTACTGCTTGCTAGTCCAGCAGCCTTTAATTTACACATGGTGCTCCAAGGGTTTGATACCAAGCTGTGCTGAGGCCAATGCAAAGACACCTCTTGGGGACAGGGCTGTCAGGATGCATCTTGTCCTGCTGCCATGGGATGGGCATCTCATCATGGTTCGCTCTTTATTAACATAAAGGTACTAAGCAAGCACCACAGCCAGCAGCTTCCAACACCTCTGTATGGGACTTCAGGGACAGTGGTACCTGAACCACAAAAGTAACATCACACTACAGAGTTATTACTATTTTTTCTCTAAAACCCAGCACAGACAGAGGGAGTGACGCACAACTCCTGCTTGTTCTGGTATTTTAGCACCATCATGTGCCTGGGACAGCCTGAAGAAAAGCAAGTAATTTGAAGGCTAAAAAAAGAGAAATTTCACAAAAGGAAAAATTAAAACTTTAGCCATATTGGAGGGGAAAATAGCATCCTGACATTTAAAGCACTGGCCTGGTAGAGGGATATATGTGTTTCATTCCAGATTTCCAGGTGTATCATAGACACAGCAGGATATTCCCTAGGACATCTGTGTCTTTGTTTCCCTGTTTCCTGTGTAGAAAGATGACAATGACTCCTTCACTCTATTTCCCTCCCGCCCCTTTCTCTTCAGATCTCTGTGTGGTTGCTCAGTACCACAGCCATGCCTTGCATTGTCATAAAAGTGATGATTAATTTCAACCAAAAAAAAATTGCAACTGTCTCACCACCTAGGAGTGATTTACAGAAGATGTTTTCTTACAGTCCCAGAAGAACAGATGTACAGACAAATTTAAGCTGCTAAATCATAGGCAAATTATGGAAATGTTGTGAAGTTAAGGATGGAGAAATTACAGGAGATAAAATGGATGATCATCTTGCAAGCACTGAAACACCTCTGCTTAATCATAAAGCCAATGGCCTCAGATGGCAAAATATCTTTGTTCCACTGCATCTGGATGTTCCAAGGAGAAAGCTGGATTAAACAGGAGTAAATAAAATGCAGCTCTCACTCACAATAAGATGCAGATCTCACTCAGTGGCTGCATGAGACCAAAATATGCATCTTTCATACATCCTTAAAAGATTCATCATTACTCGTGGTTATAAATTTTCCTATAAAAGGTGTTTGAATGGAAAATACAACTCTGGTCACTTGGAAAGAAAAGACAACAACATGGTGATCAAAATCCCACTGATGGGCCGGTTTTGCTGAGGAAGAGGAAAAGCTCTGTTCTAGAACCCATATCTTGTCTAATAAAAATAGGTTCCCAACTGAACATCTCTGTGCATCTCTGTAGGTCAGTGTACATGGGAACATGACAGAAGCATCTGGAGATGACATTTTTTAGTCCCTTTTGCCTGTGAGGCTCTTGTGGGTGGACCTTGCTGTGTATGGGCATCCTGAATGTTCAGACCTGTGTGATTAAAGGTATCTGAGCCTGATATTGGTACATCCCCCTCCTGAGGATGAACTCTTGGCTAGCAGTGCTGGTGTTGCAGAGTCCAGCAGCAAAACAACAAAGAGCTAAAAGGAACGGTATTAAATACTTAGTGTGTTAACATGTTTTGCCATTTTAACTACACCTTCCAAGTCACTGTTGAACAAATACTCTTTTTCCAAGCATCTCTCACCCAAATTTATTCATTTATTAAGGCACAAACCATTCATGAAGCGGTTTCAAAGATCATACAGGTGCCTTTAAACTACCTTTTGTTTATGACTCTGTGCTTTCAAGGGTGGTTAAAAATCACTGTCTAATGAGAGGCTCTGTCTCTAAGACAAAAATGTGAGTCGTTGCCATTCCCATGTGTGTTTACTGACTTTGTTCCAAACCCCCATTGCAAATGATACAAAAATAAGAAATCAACCGAATGAAACTTCCCTATGTGCAGACAGGTGATGGCAGAGGACAGTTCCTAAACAGCCACAAACCTGCAGAGCATATCCCACTGCTGAACCTACCCCAAATTGAAGGAGAGGTGAAGCTGATGACCTGGCCCTCAAGGAGACTGCAGAGCATGACCAGAGAAGGATCAGATGGGGCACGGAGGGAGCCTTCTGCCTGGGAGGACGATATCCCCCCAGCACTAGCAGGGTCCACAAAGAGGAGCATTGTGGTAGGGAATAAATTCCTCCCACGTATTATCTCCAGCACAATGAAATAATGCAGGACACAAATCTGACCCTGTGCCTCTCATGTCAGAGAAGTGAGAAGATAGCTGTGTTTCGACATTAGCGCCTAAGTATAATTTCCTGTAATTGTGAAGTGCTTTAGAGGTCCTTGTGAACGTGGGTGGATAGCTCCTAAGTAAGTTGATGAATAACCCGGGACTGACTCATCTCCTAAACAGACCGAGCGCTGAAGGAGGGAAACGTGGAGAAAGGTTTTGCCTTCCATTAGCAACACTATCCAAACAACTGACCCGCTCCCCAAGAGATTAGTTCACAGCAGGTGAACTGTAATCTGCTCTGATCGGCAGGCAAGGAAGGCATTCATCCAGCTGCATTACAGCCAGAGCTTTTCTTCTCTTTTTTCTGCACACATTGTGAGCTCCCGACAAAAGGCTCCAGCTATCAGATCAAACAAACATTTTGCCACTTGTTTGCAGATATGGTTCTGGTCCCATGGATGGTAGCCACCTAAAGACTGGGTGACCAGCCGTTTTTCCTGGCATGGCATGGCCATCAGCACTTTCTCAGCTGGAAAGCAGTCATTTGACAGGGTCCAAAGCAGTAGGCAAGTTTAGGTTGGGATCAGTTTTGTGCTGGGAAGTTGTTGCCAATTGATTATGCTGGAGATTATTTGCTGAAAACTGTTATGTGAACGTTATGTGGCATTACCATCCCTCTGATGCACTCAGTTACCAGTTGAAAAAAAAAAATCACAAACCTATCATGCCATCTCTGTCTTTCTAGACCTGAACCTCAGGCAGACCTACAAGATACTATTAAATGGTAAGTTTTTTTCATTCCCAAATCTGCTATATATTAGAACTTAGGGACTCACTAGTTTTTATGGCACACATATTTCCCTAAAACCAGCAGCAGTGAACCCCCCTTATATCACCAGCAACCATCCATCTCTCTTTTATCCTCTTTCTCCCTCTCTTTGGTCAACAGTCTTATCACTTTTCTCCTTGACTTTTCTCCACAGGTATCAAACAGAGCTTTCCCTCCACTAACCTGAATAACTAACAGAAATCCAATTAGATTCAGAGCAATTGTTCTCAGCTAAGATTTCATTTGAAGACGGTGATTCTTCTTTTTGGAGTGAAAAAGACCTTGTGTGTTTGAAAGCTTAGCTGTTTGGGGTCGTGGGCTGTTTTTTTTCGCTCCCACCTATACCTATAGGTCAGATAAAAGGTATCACCTCTGCCTACACATACGGCTTTGCTCTCCGATCCTGTTAACTACAGTGGAGGGGGGGAGAAGGTGTGCGGGGATGNAGGGGTGACTGCTGACCCAAGGAGCTTCTGCCTGGCTTATGGTCCACTGCGGGCCCAGGTTTACCAGGCTGGAGTCGTGTACGGCTCAAAGAGACATCTCGTGGTCGTGTCATGCACTGCAAAAGGAGTTATTTTGTTCATTGAACATCACTTGTGTGCTGAGGGCCAGGAACTGCCTGAGTATAACGGCTTGTCACGTTGGACCAAATGGCAGAGGATGCCAAAACACCGTGCACCCAATTCAGCCTCCAGCCGTCCTCTCTGGAGCCCTTCAGAGGATGAAGGAATCGGAAGTACAGACAGGTTATGTACCTGTGCATTTAGCTGGGACTTGCAAGTGTGTGAGAAAGAAACAGCTTGGCAGGGGATGGCAGGAAGCTACAAAACCCTGAGTCCTTAGAGAAACCAGAAAGGGAGCTGCTGCTTACCATGTCCCAGCACAGGAGCCACCAAGTGGATCTCTTTAGTGAGCCATGCAAGCAGGAGGAGGAGGTGGTTCCTCCTGATTAGCAGAGGATCCAAGGAAGTCCAGAGGGTTCTGAAGATGTAGGAAGATCATGGGAGTGGAAGGAAAGATCAGGAAAACAGAGCTCCACTGAGGGCAAGTGAGCAGACAAACCGCAGCAATGCCTGGAAATCCCCTGGGCTGTGGACACTCATTCTGGGAAGGCTCTTGGGGGAAATACAATGTCCTTGCCTCACTCTTGATTTTTCCAAGGTGTCTACCCACAGATACTGAAGAAGTTCTGCATACAGTGCTGGGAAGACACAGATCTGACCCAGCACTGTCATTTTTACACTCACAGGTAAAGCTACAGAGGAAACTGGGAATACCTTGGAAGCATGGAACGAGTGCTGATTTGATCCTGACCTCTTGAGCAGTAAGAGCAGGCTGGCAGCAGGAAGTCTCAGCTCTCATTTTAATGTGGGTAAGGTGATGCTTTGACATTGATCCCCACGTACTCCTACAATGTGTTGTTTCACCTTGGCTTCCTTTGTATTATCCCCTCCTGCTCCCTTGCCTGCCTGGGCCCTCATCCTGAATTCCCACATGACTGGGCAGTAGAGGACAAGAAGCTGATGCTGAGCTCTGATTTTACCTCCCATATTCCTTGCCCAGTCCCCATCCCCTCTGAGTGTGGAGAAACATCTCAAAACACATCCACTCCCCCAGGATTTGAAGCCCTGGCCCACCACCGTAGAGCATTTACACACTACTTCACGAGTGATGCCCCAGGTTTCAAGAGAAACACCACACAGTCCTACAGCTAGCTAGGAAAGGGGTTTGAACTAATCCTTGTTGGCTCCTGCTAAAATGCTTCCTCCATGATTAACACCAGAGGTGATTTTGATAGCAGGATTCATTGTCAAAATAGCTTATAAAACAATTCCATAAAACTGTGTAAATCTTGTGTTGATCTTACTTTTTACAAGGAGTCTTTAAGCTGTATATCCCAGCACCGTTTACAAGGTTGTTGCAGGTGTGGGGCCAGCCTCAGAAATACAGCTACTGCTTGAACTGTGTATTTTTACGAGCCTGGGGGAACATCCGTTTGAACTATAAAAGACGCTTTCCAGCCCACTCGCTTCTTTGTACGAGAGACTAAGCCGCTGCCCATCGGACTTCAGTACCTCCTGAGTCACAGCCAAAGCATGGGGACAGGATTCCTTCACCAACAGCCAAAGCATGGGGACAGGATTCCTTCACCAACACACCTTAGCAGAGTTTTCCAGTACATTGAACTTTGGTTTCAGGAGGAGCTGGGTTCCCCAAGCGCGGGTATGACTGCAAGTCACAGAGCACCCTAAAATCACTTGCCACTTGCAGACATGGGGCTGTTCTGCTGTGGGCTGCAGTCATTCGCTCACAGGCTATTTACTGGTGCTCTGGAGCGCAAAGGAACAGGTGGGAAAGGGAAGGATGAATAGCCCAATCATGTAAATCTGATGGCAGAAGGCATTTAAGTAGGCAATATATACTGTAATTACGTAATAGGTATTTAATAGGCCTCAGGCTGAGTCTGCTGGGGATAAGGGAAGAGCCAAAATTCTTCCTTTGAGTTAAAAATAATCAGGATTTTAACCCTATATTAACACTCGAGATTACATCCCATCCTGAGTGCCCTCTGAGCTCTCCTCTGGCTCCCAACACAACAGTTCTGAGATTGCTCAAACTACAGAAACAGATCCCTTCCCCCATCATGTCTGCTGAAAACAGTGTCTACTATCTCCCAAACCAGCACATACCTCTGCTTTGCAGGGTACATGGGCTGCCATGCTGCACCCCAAAGAGCACTTCGTTTTTCCACTGGGTACTTGGGTTCTCCATTTATAACACTGGGAGGAAACAGGTTGGACTTGGGTTTGAAGTCTGGGATTTCTGGGTTTTAATGCAGGTTTCTTCTTTGACCTTGGCCAAGCTGCTTATTCCTTCCTCTAAGGAGCAACAGGGCTCCTCCGTCTACATGTGATCAGATAAAGAGAAACACTGGTGACCTATAAAGCAGTGTCACCACTGCAACATGAGGCCATGGGCAATCTTCTGTCCCACTGTCCCCACCTTCATCCTCCTCATCAGATTCCTGGCCTCACCTTCCCAGCGGATGTGTCTCAGTGCCCTCTTATCTCCGGCTCATATCTTCTATGTAAAACCAAATATTGACACTGTTCAGGAACGGCCCTTGGCTGTGAGCACATCTCCTAACCTTCAAGATAGCCCTTGACCTCTTCCCTGATCCCTGAAATGCACAAGGATAATTGCAGGAAAGGGTCACAGTGACTCACTCAAAAGCTGTTTTACAGCAGTTGGAGGGTTAAGCCCAACACATGACTTCTGCTTTGCAACAGCCCTTTCAGAAGGGTCTCAGCAACACCAACAGACGTTTGCATCAGTGTTGTATCATCATCTTCAGCTGAAATGAGTTTTACTCTAGCCCTGCCAAAGCTCCAATTCATGATGTCCCTCAGACTTAATAAAAACTAGAAAAAAATATCCCTCCCTATTTTTCTAAAATAGGCCTTCCAAAATAGCTTCCAGCTCCTGAATTTGACAACATCGTAAATCAGTTCGGTGGCTGTGGCCTGCGATGCCTGGGGAAACACCACACTGGAGAGGTGGGGACCATCTGCAGGGTACATGCTTGTACCATGCCTGACACACTGAGTCGCCTTCCTAATCAGGGTTCTATTAAGATGTTGTTGCAAGACAATAATATACCATTATATGAGATGCTTTATATATTTAACATACTAGTCATCCATAGTAATAACAAGCAACTTTATAGTTTAAATTATGAAACATCATTATCTCAGTCTCTGGGGTTATTCAAGTGTTCCCCTCAGCCAGAGCAGACATCTGGGGTCCTTCCCTCTCCCCCAGCAATTCATTTCCACAAAACACCAAGGGGTCTAATAGGATTCTACACACAAACCTGGCTGAACCCTGCCTGTTTGAGTGATTAGGCAGGGACCGATAGACCGATGTGGGCAGAGCAATCACCCAACCCCCTGTTTCCTTTGGAAACCTGGCTAAAAATAGAGAACAGGCAGTAGACAACCAGACAGGAAAGCAGGAATGGATCTAGCAATGGTTCCTGCCTTGTTTCCTGCTCATTAGTGTCTCTGGGCAGATGTCAGGTAACCTTTAGAAACCCTCCAAAGAAACATTAATTTATCAGACATTTCTTAAATTGAGATAGAGGGAATTTGGAACATCTACATTTATGGGCATCCCAGGAAATAATAATAATAATAATAATAATAATAATAATAATAATAATAATAATAATAATAATAATAGGAAAAGGGGGGGGAATTTTAAAAAAATCTCTTCTGAGTGCAAGTATTGTGTATCACAGAATTTTTCATTATTTTTTTTCCTAATACACAGACCACCTGTGGACTCTGTATGACACAATATGGCTAAACGGCCATGTCACAGCGATCTGTCTCCCCAGTCCCTTGGTGCTAGGAGTGCAAGCTCAAGCACAGCAGGGGAGAACCTACATGCTTTAGTGGTCCTCCCAGGAGGTGAAATGCTTAAATTCTAGGTAAGGTTAATTTGCTGCCTACCAAAGCTTTGTCAGCAAGATGTTAATGACGGCAGGGAGGAGAGTGCAATATAAGTTTCAGCTTGGTGTGTTAGTACATGCTTCCAGGGGTGAGAAAAAGGTGTTTTAGCAAAAAGCCTCCTTCCTTCAGCCGCAGCTGCCGGTGATGGTGTGCGTTGCTCACTAGATGGCGAAGGCTGCCTTCCTCCCTGCAGACCGCCAGCCTCACAAAGCTCCTACAGAAGCAACCAGGGATGCTGCTGGGGATTGAGGAAAGGATCGTGATCACCGAGGGAAGGTTTAGGAGAGTCATTTGGAGCCTGATAAAGACACAGGGGAAGAAAGTGTGGGTTCAAATGGTGGTAAGGTTCTTCCTAAAGAGATGGTGCCACGAATTTGAGGATCTCCCTCTTCACCTGATTTGAAATGGATCTTTAGGTTAAGCCCCATCTATCAAGAACAGGTAGGGAGAGACATATCCCAGCAAGCATCTTCTGCAGATTTCCTCCAACATTCAGGAGTCTCTCTCTATTTTCACCCACCAGCAGGATCAAGCTGGCATGATGCATGGGTCCCTCAAATCTGTCTAGGGAGGACACAGGGTGCTACGGACTGGGATTAGTCCAACCTGAGTCTCTGAAGTGCTTTGGGGGAAAAAATTCACCCTTTAGAGATGACAGCTGTCTAAAAGGGATGCTCCATGACAATTTCTGTCAGTCACAAGAAGACTCCTGCTGCTGCCATGGGCTGAGCTCTGCCCATGTAGAAAGCTGTGTCCACCTTCATGGCATCCTTCCTCTCTGCCCCAGTGGTGTTCAGCAGATTCCAAATTGTAACAGCAGGGACAGGAGCACAGAAGAGCCTGATAAGTCCTTCCACAGAGGTTGGGGATGTTAAAGCTAAGCAAATCCCATGACTTGCCAGGCTGAAAGACTGGGCTGCCCCAGGTACCTGTAGCCTCTCACCCACAACTAAGGAGGCATGAGAAAGTAACATGCCCCATCTAGGGCACTTGGCTACAAGCCAAAATATTCTTAAAGGAAAAACAAAAACCAACAAACCCAAACAAACAAAACCCCCACAAACTAAACCCACTTTCAGCCAGTTCAGCCCTGTAATTTCCAGGTTCCCCATCTGCATTGCTGGCTTTACTTTGGCCATGACCAATCTATAGCTCAGCTCTCAACCAACCACATTTAGTCATAAGCAGCATACTACAGTCCTTGGCTACACAGGGTTTGAAAACCTCATCTTGGGTGGTCTTCTGGGCAACACTGACTGCCTGGGCCCAGGGGGTCTCCAATTCACATGCAACCTGTCTGCAGAGACCATATGAACCTGTGGTTGAAGTGCACGGAAAGGGGCAGGGTGTGTGTGTGCTCTCACAGGCACCCAGTTCCATCCTGAGTGTGGTGCTCATGGGGTACAGATGCCAGCTCAAGCACTTGAAATGTACTTGTACATGGTGGAGCATCACCCATCCCTCCCCATGAGATGTCCCATGACACTGAAAGCTACATGAACCCAACAGCAGCAGCACCACCAGCAAACCCACACCTGAACCTACAGACACGTGCTAACATGGGCAACTAGTGATATATGAAATATATGCCCAGACTTGAATATACAGGGCAGCAAGTGGGTTTTTTGAACACTGCTGAGCCATTTGACATAAAATTAGCCACAAGGGTAACATTTAGAAGCCTGAGTTTTTTCATCACCTCCTCCAACCCAGGGTCCATTATACCCCACACCACATCTTTTGCAGAATAATGCAAACCTATTTCTATTCAGAAACCCAAGGCTGGTCCTACTCCACTCGCTGGGATATGAAAATACCTGGAAGGTGGCACTGACATTTCTCCTGCAGCTCTTTTCTATTTAACAGAAGCAAAGTCACGTTGCTGAGAGACCCCTTAGTAACAGGAAGCAGTTGTCCAGTTTAAAGAACCAGCTAAAAAGCAAACAGCGTCGCCTCCTTTTTAAAGCCCCTCAGGACAATATTTACTTTTCTAAAATATCATTGTGCCACGGCTTTGGGACATTGCTTGACAAACTTGGGGGTCTCTGAGCAGTTCAAAGTGGGCTTGACCTATAGCTGAGCATGGAAAACAGGAACTGCATATAAATAACTAAATTACAGAGAGATCAATTCTCAGTCAACTCATTAGCAATGCCCGGCGTCTTTAAGTGATAACTCCACTCTCTAAGACCTTTACGTAATTACTTGCACAAGGCACATTTTACCCTTTGGTTTGCAAGTTTCATAAATGAAGGTTAAGTTTACTTAACCACCCAGGATTTACCAGCCATGTTAAAGCATAAAATGCGCGTGCTGCCAGGTGTCTCTGCAGAAACTGCCTTGTTGATTCAGAGACTCCAAGGTTAAATGATGGCTCCTGAGTCCAAGTTAGTTTCCCACTGGGGAACTGGAGGATCTGCACTGTAACATTGTACCACAGTTCAGCCAAGGTTGATTTAACGAGGCTTAGAGTTAAGATAGCAGTGATTGCAAAAACCTGAATGAAAATCAGGGGTTTTGCTGTATGTCGCAACCGTAATGGGGATCTTGAGTGTGTCACACTCCAGGCTGGTACAGAAACATGCTATACATTTTTTTCCTAGTCAGATACTCAATTCTGTCTTCAACCTATCTGCACTATGTGCACACATGCACATCTGTGGGATCCATGTTTATAACCCAAGCACATCTCTTACTCCACACGGTCTGTACAACTGAGTGGTGGGACACATTTTCAGCTGCTGTGAATCAGCATAGTCTTATTAATGTTTTTTGGCAAGTCACACTACAGAAGGGTAGATTTGGTGTTTTCAGTGTGGTAGGTTTGTACCTTTGTGGTTGATTGACTCTTTCTTGACAGCATTTTGAATGCTCGTTGTGCTCTTCACCACTTAAACATACATTCAAGTTTTTCAGCCACCAATCAGAGCCCCCAGTGGCTTAGTAAAATGTTTGTGTGCCAGAAGACATTGGGTCAGAGGCTGTGAAGCCACTTGCTCTTGTAATACAGGAAATCTGGGAGAGAACAGCCACTGGGACATGCTTTTTCCACCTGCCAAACCCCACTCTTTACCTGACAGAAAAATTGTCCAAATTCTGCCCCTCAGCCCAGGTGTGATCCACCAGAGCAACACCATGGGCTGTGATAATGTCTTCCAAGGAAGGTTCTCAAGTCACCACTCCATGGAGAGCTTTGGCAACCTCTCCCCACTGCTGCCTCTCCCAGAGGTCCTGCACTCCTTCCTCAGCACGTGGCCAAAACACAGAGGTGTCCCCCATGGGTCACACATGAGCCTGGGTGGGAGCTGAGAACTGGCATGCACCTCAGGTAGCACAGAATGATCTATTTGGGACCTCTTCTAGTCCCATCGGACGTTGGGGATGCCTGAAGTCTGCTCACTTGAAGTTAAGTCAAACATTTTGTCACATTTCCAGGCACCTGACAGAGGAAGAGGTTTTGTATCGTTTCTTCCATCATCTTCAGATAGAGTTAGTTAGATCATCCTGACCAAAAGTTTGACTCTTATAGACGAACAGTGATCAGTGTTTGCCCCTTGCTGATTTGGAAACATAAGCTCTGCTCTCACTGCCCACACAGGGTTGGATCTGTAGGTGTCAGTGTCAAATGGCTTGAACCAGAATTAGATCTGAATTCACGTGTGACTGTCCCATTCTGCCAAATTGTCTTGTGGTGGACCTAGAGGCAGAATTTGAGCTGATACACATTCATGAGAACTAGTGCAAATACAGAGTGGTCTTGTTTCTTAGACACCAGTAGGAAGGGTTTAATCCCTGTTCACATATTTAACACCATATTTACCAATCTATAACAATTCCTATAGGTGTGATTATAACTGCTGATGAAACACATTGCTCACATCTGAACAGGACTATAGTATCTCTCTAACACTGATGAGCCATTTTTATCAATGGACACTCAATAAATGGTGGCCAGTTGAACCTGGTGACAGGTCAGAACTTCCACTCTCTACAGTTCTGGATGCTTCTACACCTCATGACCTTCCTAAGGGACTGTTAGTGTAGCCATCATGGTCTGGGGGATGTTTGCAATGGGAAGTAGTATCTTTTATTAGAACACACGTAGTTGGAAAAAGTATGTCAAGCTTTAAAGTTCATGAGCCTTTGTGCAGACCTTGCCTGATGAAAGCCCTCTGGTCATCCTTCTTGTAAATTTAAGTGTGATTTTAAAGGCAGGATAGATGTAGTGGTGCAAAGACTTTGTAAAGGGCTTCGCACAATAGGCTATACATCGCAATAAGTAATCGTTAGTCTTGGGGAAATAACTCAGCCTCTGATCTGAGATTTTAGCAGCTAAGAGCTCTGTCTGACAGATCCTACTCTGAATTACTCTCTCAAAACCTTATCAAAAGGAAATGGAGCCTTTTGAAATCGCTGGCATCTGTGGAAGACTGCTTTATCAAATTTCCCCCATTTCAAGCAGAAAACCTCTGTTTTCCTCTGCTCTTTAACCTCTTATTTAAAATGTCATTTTACTTTGAACTGTCAAAGAGGCAGTGAGGGAAGCAGCTAGCTCACCATCAGAAGGAGGTGAAAGCTGAAACTTTACCCGTCCTTAGTGAGTTTATCCACATATCAATGGCATGCTACACCAGTGTGTTTATTTTTATGACTAGAGCATATCCCTTAACCTCAGGGATCCGAACATTTCCCTGGAATGTACAGACGTTTCGTATCATTTATTTCCCAGTGGCCCTTCCCCACACCAGCTCCACACACACATACATAAACACACACTTCTATTCCCATTCTCTTGATCATACTGGTGTACACAATCAGACATCATCTCACACACGCACATTTCTATCCATAGCATCAGTCTTGCCCACAGCTGTCTGCAGAAAAGGTGAATGTATGCATCCCTGTATTTAGATGTACATGTTTACAGTACACGTGTGAACATAAATGGCTGTGATTTGTGTGTGCATCTATTCATACAAGCCTACGTGCACACGTATGTACCCAAATGTGGGTGTGAAAATGTACACATGTGGCAAACCTGGACTGCAAAGTGTGTCACACACACCATCGAGTCGCATGGCTGCTCAGGACCTAGCTGGGTGGCTTCCATAACCAAGGAAAACATATGTATAGTATCCAAACTAGTTCCATCAGCTGAACCCTTGGATTTATTTTACCTGTGCCTCTGTAACAATGTTAAGGGGATAACTACTGCCTGGAGCTAATAACCAAACTGATAGACCAGATTCCCCCTCAGAAGCCCTAGAGCAATTAGGATTCTGTGAAGTTTCTTCAGCTCTGCTCCCTTATAACCATGTCCCCTTACCATATTGACTCAGACTCTAATGAGATATTTCCAAGCACTGAGGTTGCATTCAAGCTCTCATATAAGTGGCCAGCTGAGGATTGGACTCTTTTATCAGTTTGTGCTGCTTGCTGTGGGCCAAAGTCTTCAGCTGGTGTAAATCAGCACAACTCCACTGAGGCCATGAAAAATGAGGTGCATAAGTTAAGCATCTGTCTCAATGGCTGATGTTTATCTTTTCTCCCATGGCCTCAATTGCACTTAAGATGAACGTAAACCCATGAAAACTGTTTAATGGGATATGGGCTTTCTGTTGATCATCTGCTTGCAGCTGAATTTTACCCCATTTGATTGCTAAACCAAGTTCAACAGATATGCATATTACAAATAATTTGTCATGCTCTTAGGCTCGTTCCACCCCAGGCCACAAAATGTTCACAGTAATTGAAATATACAGCCAAATTCCAAGCTAACATAAATCTCCACTGATGTCAAGCCATATGGAAATCCATATGATTTGAGA
>VXBZ01003680.1:50751-107850 GCA_013399135.1 Heliornis fulica | reverse complement strand
TTTTTTGGATCACACACCAAGGCCCATCACAAATGAGACCCCCAAGGCTTTGATGCCTGTGTTTGGACACAAGCAATTATCTCTAATTATTGTTTTGCTTTTCAGTTTGCCCAACTTTCCAACAGCCTTGAAAAGAAACTTCAAGGAGGGGGCTCAGCAGACTGAATGAGACATTTCTCCATGAAAGCCCCTCCCAGAGCCCCCTCTCGCTTCCATATTGAGAGAAACAAAATCTTCACAAATGTTTAAGTACAATATGGGTTTGGTGAGGGGTTTTCTTTTCTTTTTTTTTTTTTCTCCTAGGTCTGTATTCCCCCATCAGTAAGGNTTTGAAGATGATTTCTAAAGACACGGGAACATTTGTACAAATAAGGCGCAGATGGGAGTGGGGTGGGGGAGCAGACTGGAGCTGAATATCTGGGAAGGGAGGTGAAATGGTTTTCAGCTGGGAAGGAAGTGGAGACGCAGAGATTAAAACCCCCTTAGACTTTCCCACCACTCATAAATAATACATTAAATTGCACTTACTGCTTTCTGCTCACTGATGAGCACTGGGCAAAGGCCTTAAGTCCTGTAGAAAATTCACAGTCTGGGGGAATGGCCGGAATGGGGAGAAAGAATGGTACTTTGGGAAGCTGTATGGAAGGATGGGAAACCACTAAAAATATGATGTCAAATCCATGCTCATGCACGTGGCACATATCTGCATGCACAGACACACAGATCTACACACGTGGGTTTTCTCCTGTTGGCAAAATGCTTAGGGATATACACACACATATATATACCTATACACACATATATGTGCAGTACGGGCACAAATGTGTTCAGAGTCTGAAACACACCACACCTATGCAGACAGGTATCGCACACACCCAGTGCAAGTGTGCACAGAGGGCTGTGCATAGGTATGTTCACATCATCAGGTACATATTCACAGCCACAGGTCCATCACAGGGTCATACACATAAGGAGGTGGGGGAAGGATGTGGATGCACTTGCAATGACAACTGCAGGCCCTTGCACTGTATGTGTATATGGCAAAGTCATTTGAGAGCCAGGAGTCTACTCTGCATTATGAATCCCTCCAACTTCTTCAAGTGATGATGATAACTCCTCAAAGCAGTTCTCCCACTGAATTCCCAAAGCCTGTGTGTTTTAACTGCTAACTCACCATTTATTTAGCAATCCTTCACAGTAACCAGAGCAGGCTACGGCAACATGTGTCCAGCCTGCCGAGACAAATCTTTGCCTGAAGACATTGATCACCTTCTGCAGCTAAAATTCCTCTGCAGATCAATGCCATCCACTCATTAGTTCTTCACGAACCAGCCTAATGGGCCATCACATCTCCATCCAAGAAAAGGAAAACACAGCCCTGCTCCCACCCCGGACCTAATTGCACAGGCCAAGGGTGGCAAAGGTGGGGGAGTTTTTGTTTATTGCTCCCCTGCTTTGGCAGTAGCACTGCAGAGGGCTGGTGTTATAAATATTTGTCTTTCTGCCTGGCTGTCTGTCAACATGTATGCCTAAAAAAACACTCTAAATATCAATACATAAACATGAAGTGATTATGCATGTGTATGTGTACACATCACACATATAGTGAAGTGTATCATTATATGCAATGTATGTACACATACATCATATAAACAAACCCAGGCATGTACATCCCCTGGGTAGTTTATTTTACCACTTGATTATTAGCAGCGGTAGCAGTAATAGACATATTTCTGTCAGATCTAGACTAGTAACACAAGAGCATATTATCCTTTTAGGAAAGTAATTAGCATCAGGGATCTGATTCCTTTTGCTACCCTTCTAATTAATTATACTTGGTAATGCCATCATTAAGAAGAGCGGAGTGTTTGTTCTTTTAATCTCTGTGTAAGGGACATGAGTTGGGAACAAGCTGCTTTGGGGTAGCTTTGCTGCGCTCTTTATTTCACCACTCAGCCCTCCTCTTTATTTTTTTTTTTCCTTTTCCCATCCAGGCTTTCTGCATCCCCCACCCCAAACAAAACAAAACAACCCACCCCCCTAAAACCTCCATCAAACTCACCCTTCCCCCAAAAAACTAGGAAACACACTGAATTAGAGAAGTCTTGACTTAAAAACGACCCATATGTTTGCAAATGCTTTCCAAATGATCCCTTTCTGAATCCATGTGNGATTGCAGCTCTGATCTCTGGGTTTTTCCTGAGCTCGGGGGCTGTCTGCGGTACGGCGTGACCCTTCTGCCAGGGGTCGGTGCACTCACCCGGAGGGCGGCTGTCCCCATCGCTCCGGCGTAACCGCGGGCCCCGCTCCCACACGTGGGGTCCCGGATCTAAACTGCTAATTGCACGGGTTCACAGATCCTCCAGCCCAGTGCCTTGCCGAAAACCGGCTCCTCGCCGGGCCCGCATCTCTTGGGGACCACACACAAGCACCGCACAGAGCTTTTGTGTGGCAGAGAAAAGGGGACGCATAATAGAAAGGGCGAGAAAGAGAAAAAGAGTTGGTAAACACATTGGCTGTGGTACCTAGAAACCAAGGCAGTGCGACAGGTTCCCAAGAGAAGATCAAAAGTTGGCCTTTAGGATAAGCAACTGAGCAAACTCAAGTATGTTTCTATAATGAACTGCACAAAAGCAGCAGAAGGAGTGCGGTGCTAAACTCAATGAGCTGCTCATAATGCACTGATATGTATATTATATAGATATTCCTGTACCTGCCGTGCCAGTCCTGACCAGCATAGGTGTGTATGAGGGCAAATTACAATACATAAATTTGCTGTACACCCCACACACTGCACCATCTATAAATAGGTATGTATGCATGTGCCACGAGGAAAAATAATTGGATTAAAAAATACACAGCTCTGCCATGAGACCTCCATGCAGATAATTACACAATTTTACCCACAGGTACCTGCAGAGATGTGAGTTTAGAGTCACAGTGATAGCACCACACGCACAAAATTCATGCATGTGCATCACAGGCAGTTCTGCACGTCTGGCAGAATACATCTGTGTGTTCAGATCTCCACACTGTATATCTGTACAGTTCTGGGCATGTACTCCTGTTGCAAAAATGTACAATGGACTCTGGATGTAGCAGGCACAGATGGCTCTCCATGTGTTTATTATTGTGGTACACAGGCTACTTTTATATCTTATTAAAAATTGCACTGACATGCTGCTCAAAATCACTATGTTTTTACTCAGAAATATCCAGTGAGAATTTTCTTAAGACAGTCGGATGTGTTTTTATATTCTACAACTTCAGCAGCCTGGGAGATCATTAATACTCATTTATCTGTCACCATGACATCTGTCATGTCACTTAGCTTTCCATTAAGAAGAACAGGGAGCAGTTATACTAAGTTATGTCCCAGCTATCTTCTTAAAAAGAAAAGACCCTGTTTGTTCCAGGAGCTAATATGCTGGTTTTCTTCACTGTTAACCACTGAGGCAGTAAGTACAGATGTGACAGCCAGACGGCTGATACAAATGCACATGGACATTTAAGGTCCAAAAGGAACATAATACAACGTAATCCCAGTTTAACATTATTTTAAAATAAGGGGGAAACACTTGAACTCTCCCTACATAATGATATGAATTTTGCCCTGGATAAGATTATGTGGTTTTCAGGCATGATTAGCCATATGTCTAAACTGAAATGAGACAAAAAACCAAACCAAGCAACTTTGCAGTGTCTTGTGCTGAGCTCAGTGCTTTTTAAAAAGGACAATACAGAACTCATTCAACTCAAGTGTAGTCATAGCAATTGTTTCATTGAGAGAAATATGTTGTTAGAAAAAACAAAGTGGATATAGCAGCCTCCATTTGGCAGTTGCTTCTGAAGGACACCTGATGTAACCTATTTTTTCAGCTGATAGTGTGTGTTACAATCAGTTCAAAACCCATGCACTGGTTTCTTATAAACTTAAAACATCTCCTATCTCTCTTCATTAATTTGTCTTAATAAAATAACCTTTATGAATTTGTAAAGTAATATTCTGGTGAAGACAGAAAAGGGTCAATATGCGTACAAGTGGGCATGGAGCATCTGGGATGGGAGGGAAGGAAGAATACTAATATAAAAGTACTAATAGCAATTGGTTTTGCCTATAGGCTTACACGAGCACCCTTCATCAGACCTCACAGAGAAAGTGGAGAGGGAAAAGGGAACTTTTTCTCAGTTTACAACAATTAGGGATTAGCCAAAGAAACAATGATCCAGCAGGTTTAAGAGAAACAATAAAAGCTTTTAACAAGGAGCATGGTTAAACTGTGGAGCTCACTGACACAAGCACAGAGAGGAGTTAAAAAAAGCAATTAAATATTCAAATTTGTTAGGCCTGTGCCTCCAAGCTGTCCATGGCTAGTGGTTAGAGCAATCCCTTCAGACACACATCCAAGCAGTTGGGACTGAACCCTAGCCATCCCCATCACTGGCAAATGCAGCCACTACCCAGATACCACATCAAAACAGAGGGTGGAGACATGCTTACAGGTAGGACCCTGCTATCACCACTGCCTGCGTGCTCACCTGGTCACCCACTGTTCATCAGGCTGGCTTAGGGAGATGGTATTTATGATGCCCTTAGCATTGCAGAGGAGATTGTGAACCAATTAGTTCACTGATTTGAGTGAGTCAAATTAACTGCCTGACACTAATCAAGCAGTATCTGATGTAGTTTGAACGTGCAGATTAACAGGCCAATAATTTTAAGCCTCCTGAGGTTGGACTTTTGAAAGCATCTCAAAGTAGTTCCTGGGATGTTCACACTGAAGGCCAAGAACCATAAGAGAAAGATACCTCCATCCCTGGAAGACATGGTCTGTCCTGGCTCTGCAGCAGCCATATACCTCATACTCAAAAACAAAGCTTTTAATACTGAGCTGAAAGGCAGCAACAGAACAAAG
Organism: Heliornis fulica; assembly: GCA_013399135.1. Classification (NCBI taxonomy): domain Eukaryota; kingdom Metazoa; phylum Chordata; class Aves; order Gruiformes; family Heliornithidae; genus Heliornis; species Heliornis fulica. Next base: position 102,934 of record VXBZ01003680.1, on the reverse strand, counting down.
TCCATGCTAATAAGCAGCTTGGAAACAGCCTGTGGTCAAGGTACTGCATCACAGATTTAGCAGAAGCCACCTGAGAGGTCTCTAGGCTTTAGTGGACCAGCTTTACAAAGTGAAGTACATCCTATGCCTTCCTCCCTGCGTTGTCAGTTAGGTGGTGAGCAGGACTGATGCTTCTCTGGGATCCTCCCTGGGAGACCTAGGAGGAGGGATGTGAGGTGTTAAGCACATCGAAGCATTGAAGCATCTGTGTCACTGAGACAAGTAGGTTGGGAAAGAGCAGCTGGGGGTTGTGGAGGAACACCCCCAGGTCTCAAAAACATGACCTGGGGTTGAGGCTACTGTCACACAACCCTTGGAGCGCTCCCATGCAGCAGTGGTGTCCGTGTATTTACTACAAGCCAAGACTTTCTGACACTGCTCTGTGTCTTTCCCTTCCCTGAAGCCTGAAGAAACTGATGGAGCTCAGACTGCCAAGAACCTCGAGAGGAATTTTTGGAATGTGTCAATTAGCTCAAGAGAGTCATTAGCAGTGATTCATACAGGCTTAGTGTCTCTTCCTTGTTCTGCCTGGCCATGGGATTATGCAGGTGAGTTTGCCCAACTCGTTTTGGCCCTTGAGCCAGTTTTGCAGCCGATGACTTAAGAGGTGTAATTTCTCCGGCAGTAGCCGGGTGTGGGTTCAGCCTGGGTGTGAGCCGGGTGTGAGTTACAAGCTGAGAGGGAAGATGGAAGTTATTCCAACTCCAAGTCCTTCAGAGTCTTTTAATACTTTGGTTCACCTTGGCCTCACTGAACGCAGCCCCTTCGCTTGGCTATAGCTTTTCTGTCAGCCTCCCACACTCTGTATAAAACCAAACTCCAGCCCTCTGTGTCCTTTAAATTATTTGCCTTTATTGTACAAGCTCCAAGAACAAAGCTAAAGAAAAACAATGAAAATAAACAAATTTTAAACACAACCACATTTCATGCCCAGTCCTCAAGCCAAGCTTTTATTATTCCAAAGAACGGGGCCACAAATATGAGGGACAAGAAGTGATAAATTAGTTCCTCTGACAACCAGCAGATCATGGTTCTCGCTCAAGAAAAAGTAGCTCACAGTGCTCTTTTTAGGTCATAGTTATCATGAGACTTCATGAATGACTCACAAAGTGTGCAGGGAGCTTTAAATGAGAACTGTTTTCTTTGTGTGCAAAATAAACTGATATTAATGGCTGGAGCGGGAACAAGTTGGCAAGATACAGGCAGACCACAGTGTGGTCAGCACAAATTACTGTCATTTGCTGGAATAATTGCAGTGGCAACTGTTGCTGTTGTTGCTAAGTGGGGTTTTTCCCCCCTGCATGTCTTTGCGGCGCACACTATTTATGGCCAGATTCTGCCATTCCCATGGAGTCCAGGCTACCCCCTCTGAGATCTGTATCATCCTGGCTTGGTCTATTCATAAGGATGGACACGACTTCATTCCCCTCATCTACAGCCACTGCCTGAGGCAGGTAACTCTATTGAGATCAGATTTTGCAGTGGTAGGATGACATTATGCTCTATTATACTGCAGCTTAGAGATTACATCTCCAAAGTTGGTGGGTGAAAGGGGGCAAACGATTGTGCAGCACACACTGTGTCCTGACATGTGATGGAAGGACATCCCATGTCCCTTGGCAGGCATGGGGCATGGAACAGCCTTCAGGCTTGCACAGAGCTGATGTTTTTTTCCCAGGTCCCTCTGTCTGCCATGGAGGACCTTGGACTTCCCCAGGGGAACACAGAGTGGAAGCAAAGGGCTAGGACTGGATAATCCTCCCCCTTTTCTGTCCAACAATGTAACTGAACAGTACAAGAGCAAAAACTGATTTCCAGAATGAAGGTAACAGGCTGTTGGCCTTAACAGAAAGAACAAAAGAAAGCATACAGCAAGGAAAGGGGATATAGAGAGAAAAGTGTAACTTCTTTTTTTTTTTTTTCAGCCACCAGGAGCATTTTAAATATGGTGAACCAAAGAGATGATTTATTAGCATCCAATTACGCTATGAGAGCAGAACAAAGAGCTGAAGCTGTGTCTGAAGGGAGGTGATGCTTTCTCCCATGGTTGGCCCAGAGCTCCCCCAGAGCAGGATACCTAATAATTAAAACCAAAGAGGGCCAGGTGCAGTCTGCATACAAAAGGGAGAACAAAGAGGTGAACTGCTCTTTGAGCGAGGGAGAGTACTTTTTCCCCTGTTGCCTCTGACACAGCTTTGTGTACTCAAGTGATCCCTAACTTCTGATGTGCAGGATGCTCCATCACCCATTATATGAATATGGGAGATGCCATCCTTGAACTCTTTGTGGTCATATTCAAGCTTACAATGACACCACTCCTGAAGGATGGATGATGAGTTCCCTTGGTTTATGTACCTCTAAACTTTTCCTAACCAAGTTTTGTACTGAGGGGTGCAAGGTCAGAGCAAGAATAAACCAGGTCAGGTCCAAAACAGGAGGTACCTACTATCACTTCTGGGTGTGAAAATGAGAACAAAAAGACCTGAACTGTTCCTGGATTTCAAGGGTCGGTGGAAACTCAAATCTTTTTTCTGTGTGTGAGCATTCAGAAATGGATGATATGTTCCAGCTCAACACTTCAGAGATGAAAGGTGCTTGAAAACTATAGGGAGGAGGAACTTAAAAATCTTACAGCTTCAATATATTAATACTAAGCATTATGGCTGGATCTTCATCTTCCATTATTAGTCACAAAATAGTAGAAAATTTTTACTTTATAACTCTTGACTCAAAAATCACTAATGTCCAGAAAAGTATTGTGGTGCATAAAAATCATATCCAACATGAGACAGAGTAGATCAGATCTCTCGTGTTGCTCCAGCATCTGAAATTCCCTCCTCCCTACAGGATCTGTCATTTAGCCTTCAGATTTCTTTGTGCATGGAAAATAGCATTTAAACACAAAGGAAAACATGGCTTTGGTGCAAACTGTGTCTTTGGACTCCCAACTTGGTCCCAAAAAAGAAGTGAACCAGTTTCTGCAAGCAAAAGACCTCAGACATTTGTCTGCTGTGTCCCTCAGGAATGAAGTGGTGGGTTGCAATGACAACTAAGCCATTGCTCCCTCTTTTTTTCTTCTCACTCCCCATCTAGTTTTATCTGCATAAATATTAATACTGCAACTCCTAATTAAATCCAGGAATATATTTACCTTCACAGATGAGCTACTTAAGTGACACAAGAGGGGCCTCTTGTTTCCATGAAACTTTGCAGCCTGTAAAATGCAGTAGATCTTTCCAGGGTTATTGCTGCTCAGTAAATAATGGGAAAAGATGAGGAATATTTCTGAAATAGGTCAAGTACTCTCCAAACAGAAACATGCTAATAGGGAGAGATATAAGAACAATGTCAAATGTCAATGATCACCAAGTAGCTCCCGAATATATATTTACTGAATGCAATGCTTCTCCACTGAACAGAGTTGACATAATGACATGCTCTTAGAGGAAACTTTCCTGGTTATTTTACTAGAGGTGTTATTATACATTTTTTTTATTATTTTTTTAACTGAAGCACAGCTAGAAAGTTCCTACCCTGGGAAGACAGGCTCTTTGAATAATAATAATAATAAAATAGCATGGAAAAGGCAAACAATGTCTGTTTTTCTCAGCATGATTTTATAAAGCAGCACTTCTCTCCACACCCAGTGCAACAGCTCAACTAGCATTGACTGAACGTTATGTTTATGGGAACATGACACGGCCTGATGTTAAAGTCAAGACAAAAGACCCCAAATGCAGCTTTCTTACCCACAAGAACTTACCACCTTGTCAGAGGAAAAAAATCTGGAGTGATTTGACATGAGATTGGATAAATCCAGGCTGCCTGGTCCTTGTCAACCATGTGCGTGCAAGCGGTTTGGCTGATAACCTGCCACACTCTTTATGCTGTAACCAGCTAAAAACCACTTCCAGAGCGGATGCTGGCAGACTCATGTCAGGCAGGACATGCTGAATGGGGTTTTATAAAAGTCTATCTGGAGACTGGCAAATTGCTGTTCACGAGCTGGATGATGCGTGACAAAGCAAACCAGGAGGGCTGTTATTCCAGTAATGCTGTGGGCAAAGTTCAACACTTGTACAGTCCCACCCTCCCCTCTGTCCCACTGCTTCTGTCAGATCAAAAGGCAGTGTGACATGTCAAAGAGAAAAACCCAGCTTCACACTGAAATTAATAAACCAGGGCATCTTATGCAAGACACATGATCTAAGCCTGTCCCACTGCTCACTACCAGGAAGGTCTCCACTGTGCTCTTCTACTGCTTTAAAACTGCCACATCCCAACAGACCAACAGAGGAAAAAAATGTCATGAGATCTGTTTGCTTTGGATACAGTTCAGGTTGAAACCATGAAAAGGTCCATAACCAATTTTTGATCAGAGCTGATCAAAAACCCAGGGATAGTCAGGCTTGAGTGGAGGTCCTTGAGAAAAGGCATGGAGCAGCTTGAATCCAGAAGAGTGCAACAGCTGCAAAAAGTCGCTCAGAAATATAGAAAACATAATATATGAGAAATGGTTGAAAAATACTCTATTTTTTCAGCCTAGAAACTATAAAGAGGACACAGCCTAACAGTCCACAAACCCATAAATGAGAAGAGGGAGGGTAGAGACCTCTGGATTTCCTATGGGAAGGAGACATGTCTTGACCTTGACCTACAGTAAAGGCAGGATAACATTTGATATTACAGAGAAAGATGTTCAAGATACAGACAAGGGAGCAATGGAAGAGGTTGCTGAGGGAGTTTATGGTACCTCTCTCGCTAGAGAGATTAAGAAGAGTCTTGATGTGCACGTACCAGGAATAAGTTAGGTCTGACTATTTAGGTCCTGGATGAGGAGGACAAATCACTACATTCTCAGGGTTCCTTCCCACACTGTCTTACAGGATTTGGCAATTCAAGCATGTGTGAAATTCACTGGACACATTTGCTGACCTGGAGTACTATATATCCAGTTCTGTGCTCTCCGGTACAAAACAGACAGGGATCTCCTGAAGAGAGTCCAGCAGAGACCACAAAGATGATGAAGGGCCTGGAGTATGTCTCCTATGAGGAAAGACTGAGTAAGATGGGGCTGTTCAGCCTTGAGAAGACTGAGATGGGATCTCATCAGGGGGGTTATGGAGTCTCCTTCTCTGGAGATATTCCAGACCCCTCTGGATGCTGACCTGTGTGACCTCCTCTAGGGAACCTGCTTTGGCAGGGAGGTTGAACTCAATCTCTCAAGCTCCCTTCCAATCCCTACAATTCTCTGATTGTGTAATTTCCTCAGACACACTTATAATTTGGTATTTTAACTACAACCTGTGTTCTTTGGAGAAAGCTTTACCCAAAGTCTCATGGAAAAAGCACCGTGCAGTTCAACCACTTTGGACTCGATCCCACTTTGATGCACTATTCAAAGTGGGATGGGCAGATTTCTTGTCCTGGGAAATCAAACATGGGCATGCTGATAGTTGGGAGTTCAGGAAGGCCTAGGAGAGTTGTGGACCAGGCATACAATGTGGACCTAGCTCTACATTTGAACTCACCCCAGCCCCAAGATGTTTACATCTAAGCTGTTGGTTGGGGGCCTCCTCCCTGTAACTTTCCCATGTCGGCAGCTATTGTGAAGCACCACATGAGGGTGTTTTTTTGTGCTGGGAAGCCTTTCAGGGATCTTTATTTTATCTAAATAAGGACAAAGAGCTTGTGCAGTGCCAGCACTGCCCCACTGGAGTCAAAAGGCATCTCTGTACAAACACCAATGGCTCGAGGCTCGAAGATGTGCAGCTCCAGTGAGGAGGACCCAGGAGGCGATGGTCTGTTCCTGCCAACCATCAACGTGGCTGTTTATCCAAAGGAACAGCACTCCATGTGAACGATGATAGGTTTATTTTGCTGCCAGCATCACAAATTATGGCACTTTTCCATCTATTGTCCTATATGCTAAGTAAACATCATAAACCATTTTGTGCTATGTGCTTCTGAAAATCCTAACACAAGAGATTTACCATCAAGGAACAATGAAAGGACAAACAAGGAAGCCAAACCATACAAGTTGGTGCTTTTTTTCCTGTATGGCAGGGTAGTGTATAAGTTGGTTTCTCCTGTCATGTCTTTTATGGTGGTTTTTTTCAGAGCTATAATGCCACGTTACATGGCTCCATTCATAAAATTAAATTCCACGGGGCAGGAAATCATTCCCTTTTTCATGATCATATCATCTGAATCCATGCTGCAGGCGACAGGGAGAAATTACTACCCCTGATGCACATTTAAGGAGTTTCTGCTGCCACACAGTCCCCACATCAATAAGAAACTCTGCACATGCATCAAGGCAAAAACCCACTGGGTAGGCTGAAATGATTTCTGAGTGTGCCTGCGTGTGGTTTGGTTTAATTTAAAGATGTGCAGATAGAGTTTTCACTCAGCGAGCGGTATTCATTAGTGCGAGGCAGCAAACTTGCCTGGAGATCTGAAAGCCCCAGAAATCAAGCTGTGGGCGGGTAGTGATTGGAAAGGTTTAGGGGGTGATGATTTGATAATTTCCCTAGTCCAGAAGCCTGCAGAGAACACACACATACAAAGTCTGGTCTAGGGCTGCCCCATATCCCAGCTGCCCTGGACACAGACACTGTAGGGCCATGCCCTCATCCATATGGACATACTGATGTGGGATGGACCTAGTCAGAGACATCCTAAGATGGTGAAGGGCCTGGAGCACCTCCCCTCTGAGGAAAGGCTGAGTGAACTGAGGCTGTTCAGCCTTGAGAAAAGAAGACTGAGAGGGGATCTCATCAATGTTTATAAATATCTGAAGAGTGGGAGACAAAGGGAGATGGCCAACCTCTTCTCAGTAGCCTGTGGGGACTGGACAAGGGGCAATGATCACAAGTTGGACCACAGGAGGTTCTGCACTGATGTGAGGAGGAACTTCTTCACAGTGAGGGTGACAGAGCACTGGAACAGTCTGTGGAGTCTCCTTCTCTGGAGATATTCCAGACCCATCTGGACGCTGACCTGTGTGACCTGCTCTAGGGAACCTGCTTTGGCAGGGGGTTGGACTCGATGATCTCTTGAGGTCCCTTCCAACCCCTAAAATTCTGTGATTCTGTGATCCCAGGCAGGGGCATCTGCAAACAGACCCAAGGGATGGGATATGTCTGTTCAAGGACTGTTTCACCCATGGGATATGAAGAGTCCACAACTGACTACTAAAAAGTAGAGAAATAGCTCTTAAATGCACAACAGCAGTTTGAAAATGAGGGGCTGAAGTAATGCCAGGATGGCAACACAACTCCTTCTGGGTTTGCCTTGGTACATGTATAATGCTCTGATCCTGCTTGGACAAGACTGGCAGCCCAGGTGGGACCAGCCAGCAGGTATGCATGAGGGTCACAGTGGGGGTTCCCCACCTTGGCACTCACACATCCCCCACAGTGCCACTGTGCTGATGCAAGGATGACTGAACAACCTGTCACCCCCTTTGTGTCAGGGAGAGCTGGCAGGCACCACTGCAGCAGGGTTGTTTGGAGGAAGCAGTGGGGCCAGTGGCCCCTTCCCCACCCACTCCATCTCATAAAGGATTGATGGGAATCTTCTCTCCTGCCTCCAAACCACCCCAAAGCTCAACCTCTACCTGACAGACCTCCTCCTATGTTTATGGACTAAATTTTGTGGCTGTCAGTCATATCAAAGCCTTGTTCTGCTTTTCTTCCACAGGATGTGCACTGCACACAGGAATCACAGAACATTGGGAGTTGGAAGGGACCTCCAGAGATCATCTAGTCCAACCCCTGGTCTGAGCAGGATCACCTCAGGCAGCCTGTTCCAAGGCTCCGTCACCCTCACAGTGAAAACATTTTTTCTTACATTCACATGGAACCTCCTCTGCTCCAGCTTGGACCCATTGCCCCTTGTTCTATCACGGACCATCACCAAGAAGAGTCTGGATCCATTCTCCTGACACTCACCCTTCACATATTTCTAAACATTAATGAGGTCACCCCTCAGTCTCCTCTCATCCAAGCTGAAGAGACCCAGCTCCCTCAGCCTGTCCTCATAAGGAAGATGTTCCACTCCCTTCCTCATCTTGGTGGCCCTGCACTGGACTCCCTCAAGGAGTTGTATGTCCTTCTGGAACTGAGGGGCCCAGAACTGGACACAGTATTCCAGGTGTGGTGTTGTCAGGGCAGAGTAGAGGGGGAGAAGGATGTCAAAGACATCCCACAATCATGCAGGCCAAAACTGCAGGAACTCAAAATTCCTCCCAATGCAAAGATTTCCTTCAAAAGGAGAGACAAAATGTCCCTCAATTTTAATTGAAAATTTCTTCATGATTTTTCTTACCTTCTGATTCTATCTATTGGCAAAACTCACTACCAGATTGAAATTCTGGCCTTTAAGGAAGGGTGGCAAATCATAAACAAATGCTGCTGCTAGCATCATAATAGGGTATTTGGAGAGTTGTGTGAGTTTCCCATACATCTGACATGAATGCAGCTGCGGAATCACATACAAAAACCAAGCTTTCGGAACTTAACCACAGAGATCATTTATTATTTGGAGTCCTTTCTCAAGAGAGCTTATTACGTTATTTTTAGAGGAAAAAAAAAAGAAAAACAACAAATTGTTCATATTTCAGCTCTGCTTATTTACTGTGACTAAGACAGCACACCAAAAAACTGCAGAGATTTCAAAGTAAGATAGGATATTACCTTTACACTTTCAAAGGTGTTCTCTATTAGCCTTAAGAAAGACCTAACTCTCTTCTTCAAATGCAAATAGCACATACAAAGTCAATTTTACGTTGTTGTATACTATACATTGAATTTATCTCTAGATGCACAGATGGCAATGCTAACTCTTGAGAGTCTGTGTATGAACACACGTACTTTAAAATCCTATTTATTATACATAATATATACTTATAAAAGCCCACCTCTCCCTATCCTGCAAAATAAACATACAGTTTGCTCTTCAATCATTTATCTACCCAGTTTATCTGGGAAAGGGTCATTCTGTAATTACCCAATTTCCTAAGCTTTTGGGTGGCTTCTGCTCTGACATACCCCATGAGGCAGAGTGCATACCTAGGACACCCACCTGGTTGACTGGAGAAACCAGTCCCAAGTTCTCCAGCACAGGCTACAAATGTGTCTGACCCTCCTCTGCAAAAATCACTTGGGCATTTCAGTTGCTGAACCCCATGGGCCACGAGTGAATGAAGTGCTTTCTTTAAATACTTTCCTCCTCCTGTGAGCAGCAAAACCCGTGCTGTGCTACGGGTGTTCTGTTGAACTGCTCAGTGAAGCCATGTAAAACAATTGACTATTAATACAGCAGTGGAGAAACCTCTCCCACAGGGTTTGGGCTTGACACCATTTAATCCTGCTTTAAAACCCTAGTTAAGTTAAAGTGAGCAAGGTCTAACCCAAAAGTGAATGGAAGGGGAAAAAGGAAGAAAGAGAGTGAATGCTCTGTGGTACTTGGATGTGGGGGTGCAGAATCACAGGCTGGTCTGGGTTGGAAGAGACCCCAAGGATCATCAAGTTCCAACTCACCTACCACAGGCAGAGTCACCAACCTCTAGGCCTGGATCTAGACAAGGTTGCCCAGGGACCCATCCAACCTGGCTTTGAGCACCTCCAGGGTTGGGGCATCCACCATCTCTCTGGGCAGCCCGTTCCAGCACCTCACCACTCTTTCCATGAGGCACTTCCCCCTGATATCCAGTCGAAACCTTCCTTCCTCCAGCTTTGTTCCATTCCCCCTTGTCCTGCCACTATCTATCCTTGTAAAAATCCAAATCCCCTCCTGTACATACACTTCCTTTAAGTACTGGAAGGCTGCAATGAGGTCCCCCCACAGCCTTCTCTTCTCCAGGCTGAACAAGCCCAGCTCTCTCAGCCTGTCCTCACAGGGAAGGGGGTGCAGAGATGGGTAAGGGGTACAGAGATGGGAAGCAATGCCCAAATTCTTCCCAAGACATGACAAATAAAAAGTGAAGTGCAGAAAGTGAACAAAGCTCTTCATCATTCCTGCTGCACCCACCTTTGGTGTAAATACAGGGAACAAAGCACAGACCTGGGAGAAGCAGTTGAACAATTTGTAAGACAGAAAACACAGCCCCCAGCAGGCTGCATCTCCTCCCTCCTCATCTGCCTCACTTGGGGGCTGAAAGGATTTTCTTCTGCAGTTTTGCACCTCTGGCTTTCCTGGAAATCCCCGCATCAGTGTAGGGGGCTTTTGGATGGATCCCCCCGATGGTGCAGCCTGAGCCCTGTCCACAGCTCTGAGCGTGGGGATTCGTGCAGCCGCTGTCCCTGCTCTCCCTAGAACCGAAGGTGGAGCTGACAGCCGGGTTTTAATCACGCAAGGGCCGATAACCATCAAATGCCGCTAATTTCCAACAAATTATCTAATCCAGATGCTTGCCGGATTTGAGTAAACACTGCACCCAACAGGATCATAAAACAAATAAGCACAAAGCGGTTTAGGGTTTCAGTTCTCCCCTCCTAACCCAGGACCATCAAATGGGGAAAAATGCAAATCAGGTGATTGTGTTTAAAACCAGATCAGTTCCCATGGGATCACATAGATTCCCCCCCCCTCCCCCTCCCACAGGCAACTCCCTGCACAGGGTGCTGGTGGGGTGGTGGGTGGAGAGGGGGGCCACGATTTGGTTTGGGATAGCCACTGCTCTGGGGATGACAGCCAATATTGCTCTTAGCAGGAGAAACAATCATGGTTGGGAGCATGGGGGCCAGGAGGCATTTACAGATGTTGCCGCCTCTCTGAGTGGAGGAGCTTTACAAAACCTCATCGGGACCCCGATTCGGCCCCAGTCTTCCTCCCACGTGTGGAGATGCTCAACCCGTGTGCTGCAGCACAGCTGTCCCACAGCAAACACCCCGGCTGCACGGGCTGACACCCGCAGCATCTCCCCCGTGGGAGGAGAGGAGAGGACGGCATGAAGACAGAATGAGGCGGAAAGCATCTCCAGCCTCTGTGGTTTTGTGCGTACAGGCAGCTGCCTGCAATCTGCCTGCCCGAGCACCGGACCTTGCTGCTGGCCCACCGGGGTCGAGTTGCCTCTGAAATCACCCCAGCTGTTTTTCTAAGGCAGAGGAGAATTTAAAATTCATGTGTTTTTAAGGAAGATCACACACAGATACGACCAAAGAAGCACGTTTTCGTCGGTGTGAATTGGTTCAGGAAATGGTTAATAGGCTTTGTTCTGTCTCAGGACAAGAGGTAGGTCCTGGCTCATGTGGGAACCCTATCAGACTTTGGTTTTGCAATGGCTGTGACCCAGAGGGACACACGGGTGTGTATGTATACACCCACAGAGTATATGCATACACACACAAACACATAGAATTACAGATTCTTTTTTCCCACCTTCAGCTCCAGCCTATTTTCTTGAATAACTATCCCACATGATCACAAAAGATGGTCCTCTAAAGGAAAGACATATTTTCTGCCATCACATAATATTGTCTAGTGCACACATATGCTTTTTGTACAGTGCATAAGCAGGGCATATATTTAAATATACACTACATACAGTCATGGACCAACACTGTATGAATGCACATGGCACAGCCATGCTCTGCCAAGTCTGGGGACTCATATAAATAAAGGATTTATTTTACAAATTTCCTTACACACAAACACAAACACGCACTGGAAACATATGGGATGGGAAACATTCTTTTGCATAAGTCTGCACTATTGGATTCAAAGATACAATTACCCCGGAGGTTATGTAAGCTTTGAACAAGGAGGGGAAAAAATGTAGTGTGTCTGAGCAGGCCTTCTGGTGAAAAGGGGGAAATGGCACCTCCCCACTTACAGAGTATTGTCTATTCTGTTTCAAATTGGGGAAAAAAAAATGTTTTCCCAATTCCATAAACAACAGCCATCCTTCTTTCAGCAATTCCTGGTGGTCCTCGTTCACAAATGTTCATTAAAAAAAAAAAAAATAGCCCTAAATATTTGTCTTCCCAGACTTTTTTGCTGCATGAAGAAATAAACCAGCCATGTTGCCTCTTCCCGGGGATTTTCCTTCTTCCCCCATTGCAATTAAGGCTGATGTCTCCTGTCAGCTTCGCTCCCCTCCGCTCCCCCTCCACCTCCTTGTCTGTCTAATCTCCCATTCCCCATCCAAGTGTGTTATTTGGCTTTGGAATTATATCTATTTACCCGGGGTGGAAGTTGCACAACGGATGTGTTTATGTGAGAAAATTATATCACTGACAAACGCTGATTGGCATGTGGACATTGGGAGAGAAAACTACAGAGGACATTTTCATCAGCTTGGAATAACACAATGATTGTATTTTCAGCAGAGCTAATGGATCACATACCCCTGCTCACTCTGATAGCTGTTTACACAAAGGACGGCTTCCCAGATGCAGCCAAAAAGAAAAAAAGGGAAAAAAAATCTTAGAATAAGAAAACCCTCCCTGGCAAACAGAGTAATAATAGTAATAATGGGTGATCAGGGATAATCCTTGGGAGGAAGATCATGGGTCTAATTCTTATTTGCTCTGAGATCCCTTCACACGGTGCTGCTGGGGAAAGGGCCGCTCAAGTGGATGCAAATGATAGGGTTGTGCGTAGAGAGGTCTTCACCCTGCCGGGTGGGACGAGGCCCCAGGGGATGAGGACGACCCCTTTTCCCCTGTCTCTGTGCTGGCAGAGCTGCAGCAGGGTGAGGGTGCTCCCCGGTCCCACTGAGCCTCCTGCAGCCCCTGGCTTTGTCTGGGACTGGGGAGGAGGAATCCTCGCCATGGAGATTTCAGAGATGCTGGTGTTGGGGTGGGGCATGAACCTCGTTGGGGTGAGCAAAGGGAAAGTTGTATTTTTAGGCATAAAAAGGTGATAATAAAGTTCATCTGGTCAGTCTCTGCTCATCTCTGCTCCAAAACAAAAATAAAGAAGGGGACAGAAGAGTAAGTGGTCAGGGAAATCAGGGCCCACTCCACACCCCAACACCCCCTCCTTTCTCATCGTGCATTTGACCTTCTCTAGAGCTCACCTATTTATCATGCAAATATGTATATCAGGGAACAAAGCTCTCAGCCCAGGGAAAACACTTAACACAAGCTTTCATCACTCATAGCCAGGCTCTGCCAAATCAGAATGGCAGACAGAAATACTCAATTTTGTCAAATACTTTTTGGAGACCAGATCTACAGCATACATTTAACCTGACAGTCTCTCTATATGTTCCCCAATTTTTCTCCTCTTATTTTTTTCTTAAGCAAAGATGCCATTCACCTAAAAATCAAACAAATGACTTGCTAGAATCTAGACTGTTCATCTACTGCATGCTCCCAATTTCACATCTATTCGTGCCTTTGAGAAAGCTACATCTGCCACATGCTGTCCAGGGAAACCTGGATGATTTTGCTTTTTATTGCTTCTTACATGCCTCAGTGTTTAAAGAAGACCCGTCTTTTGAACAGCAGCTCACAATCTGATAATATTTCTCTTTGAAAAGTCAACATACTATCATTGTTTCGAATTCAATTATACAGCCAGCTTTCTCTCAGTGGTATGCAAGCACTATATTTAGGTTATATTAAATTATGTTTTAATAACATCCAATGGCTTTTTTTTTATCCACCTCAGCCTTTAAAAGTCTTTGCCCCTCCAAAGGAGGGGGGGAGGGGGAAAGCAGTTTATTAATGCATCACTTCAGAATTGTTTTTTAATTGGAAACATTTTGCAGAGAAAAGACCATTAATAAAATTCGATTCCAAATCAAACTTCTCTGTGTATGTTATTTTTACTCTGCAGTCAAATGCTTTTATTAGATTTAAAACTTTCACTGTTCTTTTTTATCTCTAGCTGTATAATGTTCTACAATAAAAAATAAAGGGCCTAGCGACTCCAAAGTCTGGCAAAATAATATACTTTTTTGGATGTCTGTGTATGTTGCCAATTAGTTTTGCTGTAAATACAGACCTCCATCCATCATCAGTCTCTGGGTGGCTATAAGAGATCTAATTTGTTTCAGATGCCTTGTGCTTGCCGAGCTATTCACCAACTCTGCTGACCTGCTGCGAAGACCAAAAGCTGCAGAAGGATGACTGACAAGGGAAACTGGAGAAAGACCTATCTACTTAGGGATGGATCCTGCCCCCCCAAACGGGGAAGGAAGGGTGCTGCAAGCTTCCCCTACCCCCACCCCACCCCCTGTTCTCTTCCAGAAGCTTACAGTTTTGGAGAGGAACTCAGAGGCATAAGACACACGTTAGGGAGGCTACGACAGGGTAATGGAAAACTCTTCTCCTCAATCCATTCTCCCACCTTCCCTCGCCTCCTTTTACAAGCCATGCTTCAAACCTCCCGTTCTCCAGGAATCTTATGAATGCCTGAGCCCAGCCAAAATAAACTCGTAAAGAAAAAGTTTCAAAAAGAGGTCACAGACCCGTACAGCAAGTGCGAACCAGTAAATATCAAACCTTGGGCCAAACGGCATCGGGTGGGAGCCTCACAGCCGTATGCAGCCTGGCCACGCGTGGTCTGTCAATCTAAAGGGGGTTTCACTCTCCACTTTCCATGCCCGGGTCCTGCCAGCTTTCTGCCCTTCCCACTGGCCTCCCACAGGCCCCCAAAGACCTCTATGGAGGCAGCAGCTTCCCCAAAATGGAACAATGCAGGGAGACCATTTTCCTCCTGAGACTTTCCTGCTGGGGAAGGCCAGATTAGAGTCACTGACTTGGGGGGTCATTGAAAAGAGCCAGAAACATCCCTCAAAATTGTTGTTCCATAGACAAGAAGGATTCTCACTAACTATATGGTTTGTGTCTGTAAACATGTCTTTTTATTGACAGAAAATATTCCTCATTTATTTATAAAGTAAATGAGGAATATAAAAATACAATTAAAAACCACCCACCACCCACAAACAGAAGAAAAAAGGTTGCCTGCCTAAAATGCATCTTCCCCTGCCAAGCAGTGAAACCCTCCTGACACCTGATGCCAGTGATTATTTACTCCCCACTATTCTCCCCGCTCTCCTGGGTTGCAGCAGGGCTGTGCAGTGCACGACACGCAGCTGGGTCCAACGCTCGCTGCAGAACCCCGACTGCTCACGTACTGTGTCAGCTGGGATTTGGCATGGGACCCACTTCTGAGCTGCTCCCATGAGTGGCCCAGCCCTGATGTCTGACCCCACATGGAAGATTAGGGTTTCCATTCTTGCCTTGTCTCGGGGAGCCTGGGACCTGCAGCCCCCAAAGGCAGAGACCAGGCAAGAGCATCTCCATCTCTTCCGATGTGGTCGTGCAGGAGGCAGCTCTAGAGCTGCTGGGAAAAGGGATCAAATAAGGGAGTTTGGCTTGGCTGCACCTGCTCAAGGGTACTGGAGAAGAGCCCTGGGTGCTGATTATCACTGCAATTGCTAAAGCATTGTACATGGAAAAGGTGCTGGATTACAAGTCATAGCAGAAACAATCCTTAAAGCTGAGACCAGAATAACTGAGAAGGAGCCAGAGCAAGGGACAAAGATTGGGAGAGCGTGACAGTTTCCTCTAAAACTCCTTCCCCACTCTTGCTGTCACAGTGACCCACTTCACACCCAGACTTTGCCACAAAATCCTTTCCTGTGCCAGATTGGTAGTTCTGCTCAGGGGATATATGTGCGACCTCAGGGATCTAGAGCATGATGAGCATCCACAGATCACCCTGAGGTGTTCAGAACCCACCTCAACCCAGGAAACCCTGGGCAGTGATTTCCCAAGCAGCAGCAGTTGGGCTGTACCAGCCATGGGCAGATGTTTCTGTGGTCACAAACTGAAGTAAACAAGGAACTGATATAGCAGAAAATTAATTCAGCTACAAAGAGAGAGATGCAGAGGTGCATCCGACAGGTGGAAGAGTTGGGAGTGCTTGTTAGCACCTTTGCTAAAAAAGGCAACCTCAACAATCACCATAATAGCATGGATTTAGCTTTGACTATGCTGAAGGGTTCAGAATTGCCCTACACTATCCAAGGTTAAGGTGCTAAAATAGCTTTGGGGAAAGGGATGTAGAGGTGGAAAAGCTCAACAGCCAAACTACACCAGGGCTGTTGGAAGATGTTCCCACCATCTCTCTCATTCCTCCTCTGCCTTGCCAGAAGGACCACAGAAACCACTGTGTGCCCATGATGGGGTGCAGTACCAGTGGCTCACCTCCACTGGTAGCACAAGCAAAGGTGCACATCCTGGGGAGACCATTGGAGACCCAGCTGGGTTCTGCCACAGCAGCTGGGACTACTCATGTCCTAACCATCAGGCCACCACAGTCAGCTGACAAGGTCATGGAGATACTTGTGAAAACATGACACTGCTTTACAAAATGAGCATCATTGTTCCGGTGCCCAGGGAGAGGAGGGAAGCAAGGAAAAGATCCTCCCTTTTCTGTTGCAGGGCATGCTTAGTTTTCATCATGTTGCAGGGGGGTGGGTGGAAATTACTTTTACTCAAAACCATATGTAGAGCATCAACAAATGCACATCCTGTGAAGTTGGGCGTGTTGCAAGAGGGATTACAACGCTGGCAATTTATAGCAGCTGCCTTAGTAGCCTCTTCTTCCACGCATTATTCTGTCAACATTGTATTTTCCTTGGAAAAACATCTACAGTAGTTTAAATCTCTTTACTGAAAACAGATCTACTACAGGTGCTTTAGAGTTCATCCACGGGATATGAGAAGGTTGAACGTCCCCAAGAAAGGGAAATTTATGTCAGTAATGACTAATTGATTTGCTTGGCTTTAAAATCCCTAATGTATTTTCACATTTTTCCCTGCCTCCTTTTTTACAGTGCTAATAAAAGAAGCTACATCATATATTTGTCTTATATGTGGGTTTATTCGGGGAAATCCTTACTTTTGCAATGTGTTTATGTTTTCCCTCATTTCCTTTTACCTTTCCTTTATAAAAGGGCTTGTTTTCATAGCAAATCAATAGGTTAAAGGTGAACATTAATGAAAAAAAAAAAAGTGTGTTTGGAAAATGTATGGTGAAAACAAGGCAGAACTGGAAACCAAATCTTTGCTCCCTGGAAATTAAAGACACACTTTCCACACAGAAGTGGGATAAAAGCAATATATTGTGGTAAAGCATAGTGAGAACTGCACACTCCTCTCCAAAGGCTCCCAAACCCAATCCCAAGCCCAAACGTCTCAAGAAATGTTCTAAACTTCACAGGGATGAGGAGAGAGGTTAGTGCATCTCTGTTGGGGGTCGTCTATGCAAAAGGTTCCTGCAAGATCCTTTGCAAAAATAAATATTTTTACTAAATCCCTGGAGCGGCTTACAATTCCCCCTGCTCACAATTACAATTTCCCCATTAGGAAACTTCCTTGAAAAACCCACTTTGGCTCAATTGGAATGTGTTTTTTCAGCAAAGTTGAAACATTTTGATTTCAGCCTATTTCTTTTTACTCTGCTCTCTGACCATTCATCATCCCCCGACACAGAGTACTCAACAAGACAAAAATGGCAAAGTCACACAGAGGAGTCAAATGTGCTGTTCTGAAAGCGACAGCCCATTTCACTTGGGGCGAAATATCGCTCTGTTTCGGGGGATGGGAAACAAAAAGAAAACAGTGGTGATAGCAAAATTATGCCCTTAAACGTTGCAATTTCTAAGGGAGCCAAAAGTGGTTCCAACAAGAGTTTTGTTAATGTGTTTTTTTTAATACCTGGGGATGCAGACATGGGACCTCTCCATGCTCTTCAAGGCCACTGAAAAATTTAAACTGAAACCAGGAGAAACAAAAGCACAAAATGGGTACAAGTATCATTAAAGCCCTGAGCATCACCATCCAGAAAACCACACAGAGCAGGGAATAGGAGGGCTTTGGGGCCCTCATGGGTCTCTCATGGGTTGAAGAGTCCCATTGGACAAACCACACCACAGGAACACATCTTACAGCATGGTTTGAGATTTGTAGGTGACGCTGTATCACAACACGGCTGAACCTATGTGTACATACCACAGATTCTGACTTCACACTATTTACAAACTGGCATTGCTGAGGCTGCCAACAGGTAAAAATAGAAACTGAAGCACTTAATTAGAACTGTACTCACCCCACTATGCCAAGTAGAGAATAAAAGACCACTATAAAGGACATCAAGTAAGAAATTCTGTTGTCTTTAAAATAAATTCTTCAGCTTTGTGAAATTAATGTCATTCTGTTTACAAAACTGTCCCTGACCGCATTCCACTGTTAAAACCAGAATACTGAAGGAATACACCATGAATCACCAAAAAGCCAGCTAAGAACAGAGGCATTCCTTTAAATTAGAAGGAGTTTAGGAGAGCCTGGGCCAGGGAACACGAGTTCTCCATATGTCTCTCTATGTGTTCATAGAGGCTCCTGCATACAATTTACAAACACCCTATGGAGCAGAGAACCTAACTTGCAAGTTGACAAAAGCTGTGGAGGTTATGGAATAGATGGTTGCCCATTTCCTCCTGGGATCCTACTGCCAAGATCTTCTGGGATGCAATCTGTCCTAAAATCAATTAATTTTTACAAGGACCACTCCCACTGAACCTTGCAATATCCATCCCCTGCCACTGTCTACTCGAGTTATTACCCTCAGGTCATGGGAGCTTTGGCGCACTGAAGTATGCACATTGTGGTGTACATTGCTGGAAGCTATTATCCCAGGGAGCTCACAGGATGCAACAACTTGGGGATGTTGTTTCCACTGAGAACCAGAAATCACTTTCTGGGCTGACTGATGTTCAAAATGGGGCCATCTGTGCTGCCCAAATCGACGTTGACAACTGCGTTTGATGTCTCTGTCTCAACCAGTAGAGAAAAATCACTGTTCTGTTTCCTTGATTATGCAATTCCTAACTTTGTGTGAGTGGAGGATAAGGTCAGGAGTGGTAGGCTGATACCTCAGGAAAAGAGTTTGATTAAAATATTAGGGGAAAAAGAATAGCTCTTTGAAACAGGGAGGACTGTAAAAGCCTGGAAGAGGTTGTCTGGGGAGGTGGTGTGATCTCTGAGTCAGTGCTATTAAGAACAGGTTAAACAAACATCTGACCACAAGGTTTAGGCAGAGCTGGACCATGCTTGGGGCAGGAAGTGGACAAAGATGACCTCTGATGGCCACTTCCAGCTCCATTATCTGTTCCTAATAATGATCAAGTAACCTGTGGTGCTCTAGGTTGAGTGTCTTTCTTAGAAGGTGCTTACTCAAAATGCTGTCCAGAATTAATTAATTTAGACCCAAGGGGCTGGAAGGGCCACACCGACCATATCTCCTCCACTCAGTCTCAACCAAAACACAAGAAAAGGAAACAGGTCCACAACCAGGGTTCATGGAGGTCAGAAGAAAGCTCCTCTTGAAGCAATGGACTTCATGTCAGAGGTGAAATAGCCCGAGTGAAGAGAAAGTGGTTCGGAAGCAGAAAATTCCAATGAGTTGTTTTTAATTATTGTGTTAGATGTCAGCTTAAATCACAGTTATCAGGTATATGTTTGAGGACAGCTGCAAAATCACTCTGTGATACAAGTTTCTATAATTACTAGTGAACCACAATAGTGAATTTCTTTGGAGTACCTGGTATGAAACACAGACGTGCCAGAATTACCTCTTTCATATTTGAGGCTCTTTATAAAATCATTACAAAAACAATTACAGAAGCTCTAGAATTATTAATGGTTAATATTATCTTTATAATGCAAAGGTTTCATGCTCTCAGCCCAGAACAGGGAGGACCTGCCTTGATTTAGATTAGGGATATCAGCGTGTCAATACATCTGCAAGTTTTAACTCAACTTTGGCAGCCATGTGTTCACCTTAGTTACCTTCAGCTATCTAAAAATGGAACATTTATTTGAAGACCTCTCTGGACCTTACCTATAGAGTCAGTGGAGAAAGACTGACCTCTCTGGGAAGCTCTTCATTCCTTCCTACAGCAGATGTCTAGTTAGGTCAGATGAACCATCCTATGCTGACATCACACTCACTTGATAGGTTGTAGAAGCAGTCTAGATAATATAAGACATCTAATACATCTAACAAGAGGTGGTATTCCATCCTTAGAGATAATGTGTGGGTTAAATGATCGGTATAGAAACCTTTTCTATCTCAGTGCTTTATATCTGTGATCCTGTTTCATGAGAAATCTGCTGTTTGACTTTCCTAAAGAGAGCAAGCCAGAGCTCTGCCTGCTCCAAGTCTGCAGCGCTGCATCATCCTTGCTTTGAGGGGAAATGTTTATTCCAAGACACCAGCAGTCTTTGGTAAAGGAAACACGGGGGTTGGTTTGGGTTTTTTGTGTTTCTATCAAATCAAGATATCAAATATGGTTGTGATTATTTAATAATGATAATAGTAACAATTTCTCAGATGTAAAAATAATACAATAATGACAGGCTTCATGGAACATACCAAAAAAAGGCTAACAAATATAATCAGTTGCAGAAGGAACCAAAGAAAATCTGAGACATGAAAAGCAGAGTAACAACTGTTTGCGGTGAGTTGAGCTTTTATGATGGAGCATCATAGCAGCAGCATAAAATGGATACAAGGTCTACTGTAAAGCTGTGTGTCCTCCAGATGGCAACATTGATTGGTATTTCTAAAAGAGTTTGGAAGGAGGAATCTTTCTCTGGGATATCCAGATCAGTCTTTGACACAGGCACGCAACAGTGCTGCCCTCAAGACCCTGGGTTGTGGGAGGAAGAGGCAGCATCTTCAGCAATATTCATGGTAGTAAAAATGAGGAGGAAAAGTGGAAGTCACTATGCAGTTTGCAGATCCAGCAAATTATTTGCAGGGAAAAAAAAATAATAACATTTATAACACAACTACCTGGCAAAGGACAAAGCTGCATTTTAATCCCCCAAAACTCCCTAAGAAGGGATGAAGGCCATTAAAGATGTAAAATGACAGATCTTAAAGATGCTTGATTGTCTTCAGGAATCAGTGTATTTCCCTTAGCATTTTGTGTCACTGGGGCTGCTCTTGTGAAGACCTCCTCGTTTTGCAGCAGCACCTCAACATCTACAAGTCTTGAGAGGAAGAAATGACAATTGATGGACATGAAGGTAGCATCTAGGACTGCAACAGTCATGGTGTTAGGTGCTCTTCTGAGGCTTTTCATTGAGGATTTCATAACTCTTCAGAATGGAGGCTAGGAGGAGGAGTTGTAGTTAAATCTGAGATTTATGTGCATTTGCCACAAATTAATTCTAGTCTCTGAGCTGAAGCCAGGTGAAAATAAAGAAATGGATAAGATCTTTTGCTTTTATTAGTTTTACTAAGGTATAATTTTCTTTCCAGTACACGTTAGGTCAAGTTGCACTGCAACCACATAGTAGAAATTCTGCCTTGATTCTGTAATCAATATAATCTCCTGAAGTCCTGCTCTTAAAATGACCAGGGTGCAGGGAGAGATTCTGGGTGAACACTACCTTTGGATGAGATTTAAAGCCAAGCGGCAAGCTGTGACGAAGTGATTCAGCACAGGTGACTGCAAAGGAGTGTCACCCAGTGGGCTGGGAGGACAATGTTATCTCCTTTTCTGGGCTGGTTCAAACCTTCTGTATCTTTTCCATTTAGAGAGCAGACAAAAAATAAGTTCTATCATTTCTTACACAAATTGTTTTTATGTTTTGCTAGTTCATGCTCAAAATGTCTTGAGGTTTTCATGACTCATCTGCCCTCTCTAATAATGTTGGCTATTAATGAAGGGTTTCCTGGAAAACAGACAAGTTCAAAGTTTCAAAAATCCTTTTTTCCATTGAATTTTAATTTCTAGAATAATTTTCCACTTTCAGCAAGAATGAAACTGAAAAGCAGAGAACATTTTCCATTAAAGTATGCGGAGAAATTTCCTTTAGTTTCTCACAGAGGACTGCAGGGCTTCAAACGGCCTCCACTTTCACCACTACTGCTAGGACAAGAGCCAACATCTTCTATTTCCCTCTTCTGCCTTAAATCAGGCCTTAAAAACTACTGAGTTCCCAGTTCCTGTGCCATTAGCTCTCCTTTTACTACTTCTCATCTACACACACTGCTCATGACAGTCACGTTCCCGCCCGCACTTAGTTCAAAGTATATAGAGTTACATACATACACTTGTCCCTGACGAAGGAGATGAGGCTAACTTTTGTCTAGTGAGGGGAGTTAACTGGAATTATTTTAGCAGCTAAGGCCATGGTCAATGATTTTATTCATCTCTGTAGCTCTCTAAAGTGATTATAATTTTTCCCAGTTTTCACTCTGCTTCCCACATGGTTTCCACACTGAAGGTTCACCAACAGGTTTTGTAGCAGCACAAAAGTTCAGTGTATATATATAAATATAATTTTTTTTAAAGGTCAGTTCTGTTTCAACTGATGTGAATGGAAAAAAAAATTAAATACAATGTTCCACATGTTTTTGGATTGGGGTTTTTAGGGGCACAGGACAAAAGCAGGGCTTTGGTTTTTTGTCCACCAAAAAAAATCCTCAAAACTCTAATCTTTAGTTTTCAAAAATACAGATTTTGGTAAAGGAAGAAATAGTTTGTATAAAAGTTTTTTTTTTTAAATGTCTTCTGATAAACTTTTAAGAAATCAAGCCATACTTCTACTGAACACCAAGAAAGACTACAGAAAGCTATTGCATTAATTAATAATTTTCATTGAAAACCACACAGCCAAATGTGCCCACTCTGAACCACACAGCAAATCATTACCAGGATGAGTCTGAAACAACAGCACAGGTGACATGTGGCACCTCTGCCTGCCATGGACACAGGCTGTGTGCCAGCGGTGGTGCTTTGCTTCTTCAGCCTGTCACACACCCAAAGATGACAAACACACAGGAGCTGACTGGCGCAGACACGGTCTGGGGTTGTAGGTAGGAACTGACACAGCAATTCCTCCTGATTTATTACCATGGTAAGAGCAAGGCTGCCTTCAAAATTTGGTTGAAGGGCTCACAAGGTAACGGGTGTTAGAAGGGCACAGCTGTCTTTTCAGGAGATGCAGGCAGCAAAAGGCCCTTCTGATGGAGCCACAAAGCTAAAATGTTAATCTGATGAATTCTACCTCGATGGCTCTGAGTGAGAGGTTAGCAAAATACTTTCTGTGCCAAGAAACTGTAAAATAAGCTTCATTTTAGATGTGATAGGGGAATATCTACTTACTAATTGTACCAAGGTGTCTGCTGAATTAGCTGAGATATATCAGCAGTCACTGTAAAACCTCTGTGTGAAAACATCTAATGGAGTCAAAGAACCCAGCACTGGAATAGACCCCAAGGCAGATCAGCTGTGCTGAAAACTAAATCAGGCTCAGCAACAACCACTCACAGTACACAGACCCCCTGACTGAAAGGAGGGGAGCTGTGATTACATTTGCTCCTACCAGGTCCCACTTTCCTCAGTAGGCTCATTCATTCACAGCCCAGTCACCCATCCCTAACTGTATCCACTGGTGCCGTTACAGGGATTGAAGCAAAGCTGAGACCAAGCCCCGTTATGCCTTTACCTTTCCCTGGTCTCTGTTCTAAAACACATAGAGCAAGAAGCAGCTGGAAATGCTGTTGTGCCTATTCTACAGGTGAGCATGAAACAGCACAATTGTCCCTGTGATTGTCCCATGGTGAGATCATGCCCTGCACTTAAAAGTGTGATGAAAGATACAGACTGAGCCTGAATTCTCTACAAGCCTGGAAATCACAAGGTCCTAAGCAAGGTCTGAATCGGACCCTGGCTTAGATCCCAGTATCATATGGACATCAGTGATGGAGACGGGAGGAGAGCTCTGGTGTCCTGACTCCCAGGTCTGCTTGGCTGCTGGCAATGCCACACTTCTCTTGACATTTTCCTTTACCTATGTTACAGCACAGACTTCTTTTTGATGCTCATACTGTATGCTGAAAATTTGGGCCTGGCTTGGAAGTGTGTGTGGGCCTCATCTTTCTGCTCTCTAAATAAAGGGTCATTTCCCATATTCTGCATCTGTCTTAATAGAAGTAATTTTATAGTGGTAGATTATTTCACAATATGTTAGGGTCAGTTTTTTTCTCAGGCACCAATAATACAAGGTAATTTATTTGTCCAGTGGAAGCCAGATTTTGTTTTCAGTAATTTCTCCCAATTATGTTTATCAATAGGTATCTCTCAGCAAAATGCCAAATCTCACAAGCATGTTTGGAAAGTCAAATAAGTTTGTGTAATACAAACCTATGTCATGTCAGGAATTAGTTTGACTAATAGCCCTTTAATTAAATCCTTGTGGGGTCTTGGTGTGAAGAACAGAACCAGTTTTAAAAAAAATTAATTTATAAGATAAATTCACAAATATATCCATCTAATAAATCTTTCCTATGTCCAATATTTGTCCTGGAAATAATAACAGGACAGATAATTTATTGGACTATTTCCTATTGCATTATAATGACTACACTTGATACTTTAAAAGTACTCTTCAGAGCACTGGAATGATGGAGGTTATAACTAATGAAGATAAAGATTTCCAGGACGCATTGATCCAGGAGAGACATACTTAGTGCAACTTCCAGACCTATATGTAATCACAGAAATATTTCTCTAGAGAACACAAATTATAGATGACTCTAAAACTGCCACTGGAGATATTCTACAGAAACCACAACAGGAAATGTTTATTTTCTCAACCCTAATAACCCTTTCAATACAAATTATTTTGGATTTCTGAGAAAATTGCATTAATTCCTAATTATTTTTTTTCTTGCAAGATACTTCGTATTTGCATAAACATTTTTCTTCTGTGTCTTAAGTCAGCTCCTTAATTTCTCACTGAAACTGCCATTGTGTAGGAAATCAAATGCCACCTAAAGTGTCTCCATTTTCTTCCCTCTGAAAAGAGCATGCTTGCAATATAGATGAGCACTACAAAAGGTCATTTCTACCTCAGTGTAAATGCATGTGAATCTTAATAGCAGAGAACAGAATGCAAGTGCATGATCTAAGAGGTAGTCCCAGCATCCAGAAATACCTTCCTGCTATTTGTAAATACTTTCAGAGAGTTAGACCTTAGATCTAACTCTTATCTAAGAGATAGTTAGATCTCTTATCTCTTATCTATCCAGCAATAACTTCTCAAATTCAGAGAGATCAGAGGAAATATCCCCCTTTTCCCCTTCTCCTACAGCACGTCTGGTTGGAGCATCCTTTTCCTCCAGTGACAGCTGTCACAGCTTTTGGATTCTTTACAATCTATGTATTTTACTTGGGACTGATCATAACATTAATAGTAGTTTTTCATACCAAACAAGTTGATTCCAGGTAAATCTAGCAAGAGACCATATGTCTGGTGTGGAAACTGTGCAGCCCTGCTCCTCATGTGAACTGATGGATGGGTCCACTTATTTCAAGTTGAGGGGGAGGAAAAGGAGTAGAAGACAACAAATGAGAAGAAAGATGTGTTATGTTTTGATGAAGCTTGTTGGAAAGCTCAGAAGTGCTTGATTAGTTCTTAATTATATCAGATATAGTTCAGCTCTTAACAACCTTCTCAGCATCGCTCCTGCTCGGTACACAGATCTATGCGGCACAGCCTTTGGGATGTGCATCTGAGGTCAGGCAGCTGCTCTGACTCCAAAGGCTTCCAAGCTGAAGTCAAGGTAGTCACCTCCCCAAGAGAAATAAAATGCATTGAAAATGTCAGCTTGAGTTGCTGAGGATTTTTAGAGGAAAATCTGACTTCCCACCTGTGCTTCAGCTTGCAGCATTTTGCATGCATGGGTTTCAAAGTGGTGGAAATGAGGCGCTTTGTAACTTTGGCTAGTGCTAACCCAGCTTCAGGCAGACACTCCCCCAAGAAATCTCACATCTTCTGGGTCCAAACACCACCTCTGCTTAAAAATCCTTTGCATGGTATCACAGGCAAAGATCTTTGGGTAATGTCACAACTGTTCAACTGTTCAAGTGTTTTGAAGATCAGGGACAGAACTAACCACCATGTATGAGGACTTGTACTCATCCCTAACCCAACTGCTAGAGCAGCATTTTTTTTTACATGCACATCAGGCACTAAGGCCCCAGCCCAGCAAAGATCAATGTTGCAGCAAGACACTGATTCATTTCCTGCAAAGTACATCCCTACCTAGGAATCAAAACAAGATCAAGTCCAGTGCAATTGCAACAATGATAGAAACATAAGATATGCATCACTTCTGCTCCTGCTTCCCCACTCATATACAGAGGAAGCTGCAAGACATGTTCCCCAAACTTGTAACAAGCTTAATACAAGCTACACAAAAGACCAAAAGCCACAAATTACAACATACAACAGGAGGAGAGCAGGAAAGATTTCAGGCACTGAGATGGTGACAGGTCCTGCAAACAGCAAGGGAATTCGTTAGGTGCTAATTCCCAGAAGACCTCCCCACGCTGCGCTCTGTGCTGTGGCTGAAGACAAAGAGGAGGTGACAGATCCCTGTCTCTGTCATCTGATGAAAAACTTATGCCTGACCCTAAGCTTGATGATTTAGTACCAGTCGTGTGAGCAGAACTCCCTTAGTAGGCTCCAGAGACACTGCTAACACCAGCCTGAGGGCCAACACAACCAGCTCCGTGTCCTGCCGCTAGCTGTGGCCACTTTCCAGTGCTCCAGAAGGCAGCAAAGAAAACTCTCAGGAGCCAAGTTACGTAACATTTACACAATATTATAAACTAACACAGTTCTGGTTTGTTTTTCTGTTCCCATGAACATGGTATGACTCAATGGAAACTACACTGCGGGAAATAGGCGGCACATTTTGAATCTTAAGCTTCCAGAAATAAGATACTGCACAGAAGAGTTTGGAAACAGTGTACCTGGTAGAGGGATGAGCCCAGCTCAAAACCTACAGCTGAAGAAATGTGGAGTTTGGGAACAGTTGAAAAAAAGCAAACCCAAACCTTTGCCTCTGGTCTGACTGTTGCAATGAGGGTAGCACTGAACCGAGGCCAAGATGTGCATCTACATAAGCTGTGTGTCAATATGACAGCATTCATTCTCACCTTGAAACAAAACAGAACAGTCCTATAGTGGAGTTTTTATTTTTCTTTCTTTCTGAGCTCTCCTTAATGTTTGTACCAGAATTTCTTAAATCCTGTTTCAGCTGCTACTTATAATCCTAAAGTGGTGTTTGAAATCTGTCTCTGAATTTCAGAATGTGAAGCCAACTTGAATCTCTTGTCTCCCCATCAGCTCTCCTGACAAGGATAAAGAAGGACAAAATGTTATGCAGACTTGTTGACGGAGGTGAAACTCAGTGGTTGCCAAAGATGGTTTCTGGAATCAGTGCAAACCTTCCACTGAAAACCTTACTGGCATGCAAGACAATCTTTGCTTTTTACTAGTAGGCCCAAAACTAACATTTTCATAATAATTTTCCAGTATCAAAGTGATAGTTTTTATCCAAGACAGCTGAATACTACAGAACTGTGTAACAACAATTCAGTGCCAAACATATGCTATGTATATATTTTAACACCTTTGATAATAATAAAAAATGCATGTTCCTAGCAGTTTTCTCAACTTTCATTCAATAACAACATCCTCGAGTTGATGCTTTTTGTTTTCCTTTCATATTATTACGAACCTGTGTTTAATTCTCGGTGCCAGTTTGGCTTTTTAACCTCTCTTTCTACATTCCACTAGTAATGTCTGATTAAGAAATTAGCCTTTCAAGTGCTATAAAAAAATCCAAGAAATACAGTAACACAATACCATGGAAAACTGATATAATCTTTTCAAAACTATAAAAATTGGTCACCCAGAGGAACATCTGCATGGTAAAAATTTTAAACAAACTGGAACGGAATCAGATAGCTCATAAAGAACCAAGAGGCTAGAAGAGCCATTGGTCGTTTACATATTTTGCTGTCATCCTGACTTGGAGAAGACTATCATTTTGAAGCATGTTTCTGCAGTTTTAGTTACCAGCATCTGGAATGAATTCCAGGATGGAACACTGAAAGTTTTTAAAAGGAAACTCAACCTTACAATAATTATTCCTTAAATCATTAATATGGTGAAAGTGCCAGATGTAAAAATATGAACAAAATAAAATAAAATACGCTCCCAGGTATCACTCAAATCCCTCATGTACATCTGTCTGTTTTCTCAGTTCATTAATATCTGTTGTAGTCTTAGATATTTTCTTTTATGTAAAAATTTCCACGTGCTTGTTATGTCTCCTGTCTCACATTAGAGTTATTGCTTTACCTCTCAGAATAACTCTGGATGTGTACATTGTGGGACTGAGGATCTATTGCAATGTAGGCTTTCCTCCAGCAAAAGATAACAGTGTTCATCTTCCATCCAGCAGCACAAGAAACTTTTGGGTTGATGGATATTCAAGAGGGACATCATCCTTAAAGAGTGGCTTCATGGTGACACCAGGGCTCTGTCAGCACAGAGCTCCTCTGAGGGTCCAGGTTCTGTTCACAGGCCAAAGATATGATGTAGTAAGACCTAGGTGTGAGGGACTGTTGAGCTTGCTGGGCTTGGGATAGGACCAAGAGCCTGAAGACCTGGAAATTCAGCGTATGCCTTTGCTCCCTGTTCACACTTTCAAAGCACTGGGATGAAGGCAGCTAAAGGAGGGGCAGATGTCACTGAAGGTTAATGCAAATTGATTGATGGTCTGTTCTTTTCAGGATGATGATGCAAATCATAAGGCCGAAAGTCAAACTCAAGTGAATCCACTTGAAATGTGATACAGTTCAGCAAAGATTTCCACTTAAATTACTCAGGAGGACCCATTTCATTGAAAGCTCCTGGAACACCTAACTAGACCCCACCAAAGCCCCAGCCATTCATTTGTTTCCACTAATGTCTTCCTTCCCTCCACAAAGATGTCTTCTCAGAGCTCCACTGAGCACTCCCAGCACCACTAAGCATTTCTGCAGATTAATTCTTGTCTGAATGTTACTAATTAGGCCAGGCGACTATATAATGAGATGCTTACAAAGTTTATTCATCACTAAAAATAAATGGTAAGCATCTGGTTTGCAGGCTATTCCCATGTGCCATTCAGGTCTGTGTGCTGTAGAACCAGATGGAGCTGGAGGGAGACCAATCACAGCACAGAGGGATTACATGTCTTAAAACCATGGTTAACTTAAATAAGCAAGTTGCCATCCCTCCATAAATCCCACATCTACCACCAGATGTGTGACAAGACTATTGCACAGAGCTTTCTAGCTTGGGTTCCCCTGCTCTGAGAGGGCAGAGGAGAAAGCTCATGGCAAGGGCCGTCTCTCCCTTGCACATAGGCCACTTGTCAGCAAAGCAACTCTCTGTTGGTGACCATCTGAAAAGAAAGCCCTGGTGACTCACAAAGCAGAAAACCATCAAATGGGGCTGTGCTAAGTAAACTCTCCTTCTGTCCCAGGCAGTGGTGGAAATGACTCATCTCTCTGCTAAGCTTGGAGGAGAGTTTCTCTCTGCCATCTTAACCAAAAGTTAAGTGGGTTTCTCGAGATGTTTTCTGCAGTGAAATCATTGGAGATGTTTGCTTATAAGCCCTGATTAAAGTATTCAGAGTAGTGGCAGGTCTAAACAAGAACATTTATTAACCTTTGTACAGGCTGCCAGAGAAGGTGGGATGGACAGCTGGATGCTTTATTTTCCTGTTTCATTCCTGAGCAATGCTGTGCAAGAAGCAGCACTTCTAAATGTGCCATGAGTTTCACACATTGATTAGGAAAACAAGATCTGGGAGATCCAAAGTTGTGGGTGAAAGGAGGTCATTCCTCATCCGAGAGAAGAGAGCAGGAAGGGAAACAACCCAACACAACATTACAAGAGAGAAGGGAAACAGCTGGGGTTTCCCAGAGCTGACTGAATCAAACCCTTTAGAGAAGAGGAATATTTAAACTGTATTTCTCTTTTTTGGATGGGTTTGGAGGCTGCTTTAGGATTGTTAGTCTTGCTGAACATAAATAAAAGAGCTGATTTCATGTCATCCTCAAAGAGCCAACCATCCAAGGAAGAAATACACAAAGACAGAATGGATAGAGGAGATGACTTTAACTGTGAGGCAATTTTTCAGCACCTGTGTTTTGTTCCTAGTAAGAAGCACAAGGTAATAAATTCATATTTGTATTTCAAGCGCCCTAAAATTCAGAATTTTCAGATTCTTGTTGATTGGTATTGTTTTTTTTAATCAGTACCTTATTATTGCTAAGAACATAATAAGGTATGTTGGTTCCAGGAACCACAGAGTACATGCAAACTATGAGGATGAGACCACTAGCATAAGAAAAATACTCCTTTCGTCTGAAATGAGAAACCTGCAAAGCTATCTGAGTGCGAGAAAGGAGCTACCTCCCACTCTCTAAACCAGCCTTGAACCTTTCAGCTGACTGCTATTTAAACACTGTTAAGTGTTGCACTCTGCCACATTTACCAGTTTTCCCAGAAATACAAAATCACCAGAAGGACAGAGTAAGATCTTCAGCCTATCTGATGTCCCAAAACACTGAGATTCCCTAGAGAAACTGTGGCACAGAAGAAGCCCATGGTGTCCCAACCTTGGACAATAGCAAATCCAACCACAAGACACAAAGCTGCAGGACATATGACTCCTGAAGCCCCACTGCTCACTGAACAAGCTGATGCTACAATGTCCAGATCTGCTTTCTGTCTGTTGCTGCCCAGACTCTGCTGAGACCTTGATGCTAGGAAGAACTACATGGGGCCACAGTGGATGTGATCCGCTCTCGCCTGTGTGATGATAAGCAGAGACACAACAGAGCATCAGAAAGGGTGGTTTTGTGGTTATGTGGTTCGCCCACGTCCCAGAAAATCAGTCTCCACAATAACATTTTTGCTTTGTTGGAAACAAGTCCTTTAATGTGGCTATAAGGCACTGAGAGCGTGAGACAGTTCAGGGCTGTGCTGGTGGGAGCCATATAGGTGGACAGAGGAACGATGACAGTCTCACCAAATTTCACTGTGTTAGAGCTGGGTTAGACAAAAGGGGATGGGTTATGGAAAGTTACAGCAAAGCTGGGAAATATTTGTGGAGGTTTAGTGGCACTGGATCTAAAGTGCCCACCTCAAGAGGGAAAAGAGATTGAGCACATTTCAGTCATGGGCACCATCTCCAGGTATCTGGAAGCAGTGGAGACTTCTTTCATCATCACTCAGTGCAGGAAGAGAAGCCAGGGAAAACTGGGGTTGGAAAGTAAAGATGAAGAACAGGACAGGTCTGAAGAAGTAGGATCTTCTGGGACCAAGTATGCACAGCTGGTGAGAAGTGTGAGAGCACACTTGCCAAACTAAACCCAGACAGGACTGCAGCAGAAAAAGAGGTGAAGAGCAGTGGGAATGTTGAGAGACAGCTTCGATCAATGCCTGGAGACCCTGGTGTAATTATCACAGGGTCTATCTAGAAAAGATGAGACTACTTCCATTCACAGATGCAGGATCACAAACAACTCTTGATATATGGCTGTCATTAGGGTTTATTCCACAAGCCTGAAGGCATAATTGAATGGCACTGGGGGAAGTGAGCTATAGGGTGCTGCTTTGGAGTGTTTGGCAGGATTAATCCATGGTTCCCCAAGGGAAAATTAAAGTTGACAAACTGGTGAGAGTAAATAAAACAGCTGATGAAAATAAGGACTGCCTAAATAAGAAGAATATTAAGTAGCAGGCATAATGCACCCAGTTGCCTGTGCTCTTTATTCAATGTATTTCCTATATTCAATATACATCCTATATTTCACCTCGGCAAATGTCACACGCCCCCTCTATGGAGAAATCACCAAAAATTAATGCCACAGAGAAAGAGTATGAGTGATGGTTTGATATCAAACCACATCAGTGCCTCAGGCAGGATGCTCTCTACTTTGGTTTAGGTTAAGCCATCTCCAAAGCAGGAGTAAGCTAAACAATCTGAGAGCAAGCTTAGGACAAAAAGTGTGTCCTCAGAGGGAACTAGTGCCTGATGCCAGAACTGAGGCCACTGCTCCACAATCTTGAGACTACTTAGAAGAACCAAAGGAGAACACAAGTGTTACTAGAGATGCTACATAAGGACTGCACAACAGTGAGGCTGGACAATTCTAGACAAAGTCAAATTGCTTCTAGCAAAGCCTTTTTGTGGATGGCACGAAAACACTCCTGTTGGCTTTTGTCCATTTTTATTGACAGAATCACCAGTTGCTATCACCTGGGAATTTTGTTCAGTTCTTTTAGTTACAATTTATGGGTAGGCTGTAACACCTAGTAACCTGTAAGTTCATGATGTTGGTGAGAAAATAAAATCTCTCCTAACAGCACAAAAGGATTTTAGCCATTTCTGTTCCAAAATCCCTGAAATACATCTTTTAGGCTCTGGCTCCAGAGAAGGCTTGGGGCTTGACTCTTTCCTTTTAGTCCAAAGGAAAATGATCTCACAGTTTTTGGGTCTCATGTCCAGTACATAACAAATGGGAGGGGAATGGGAGCGAGACAGAGCACATTCCACAGCCTGGTGTGTTTAAGGAAAGGGGTATAGCTTTCACTCTCCTGCTGTTAGACAATAATGCGCTGACTGAAAATGTCAAGCTTCAGTTTAAACAAAATAAAAGACCGGAGGGCCCAGAGTAGAGAATTTAAACACATATTAATTAGGGCTGGTAATACACTGACATTTGCTGGATTTTTAATAAACTGATGAATATTTCTCGTTCGTATTTCAATGACATGAAATGAGCACAGCACAATTAATTTCAACAAGTTTCGGTCAATGGGTGCTGAAGGAGAACGGACATATAGCGTCACAGACTTGAATTAGAAGTACTCTCACTTTGAGCAAGTAACGTGGAAACCCTTTGCCCTCCACATGAGAAAATTGCAGCTCAAGACCTTGAGAGGAATTTATTTACTTGCAGCAAGTGATTTACTTCAATAATAATTATGCAAAAAAAAGAAGAGAAAGAGAGAATAGATGATTAAACTCCTGCAGCATAATGAAATAAAAGACATCCCCAAGTGTGGGAGCACAACACCTATGCTTATATTGGCATGAAGTCTTAGCTTCATATGTTCATGACAAACCAACAGTGAAAAAGAACATTTTCTGGAAGATGCTGAAGGTTACTGTGGCAATGAACACTGGAGCAACCTCTCTTTGCTTCATTATAATCTCTTCAGTGACATTTACATGAGTGGTTTGAAAGATACCAGTATCTAACCAGAGAAGCAACACTTCCATGCAACCAGCCATTTAGCATTGTGGGTTGTTGTAAATGTTCCAAAACCCTTTGGGCCACTTCCCCTTTCGTTAGCAACAACAATATTTCTTTACATGATGAGAGACTTCGGCCATAGACTGGATCCCTGTGTGCAAGCTTTGGTTGAAACACCCAAGAAGCACAAGCCTGGCCCTGGGCCATCTGGGAAGTTTAGGCATGAGTTACAGCTTGGGAGAAAATGGCATGGCAATAACTTAAATCACTATACTGGTACAAATTGAGATACAGAGCACAGCTCTGGTGTTTGAAGAAAACCAACTGGACAGATGCTAACTCTTGCATCACTTCATGTGTTATACCACACATACTCAATCATGGTGATGCTGAAAAAGCCACGTACACATGACCATGTTCTCCTCCTGCTAGCAAGTGGAATTTGTGTGCGTGGGGGGATCTTAGCTTTGCTAGGAGAAACCCTGGGGTGCAGTTATCATAGAAAGAAAGGGACTGAGAATGTACATTCTGTAATAAAGAGAAAACTTTTAGCATTTAAAATGCTAGCTCTCACACTAAGCACATGGAATTCAAATCCTACACATAAGGAAGTTCAAGTAGAGAACAGAGCTGGACAGCCTCTTACCAGATTTTAGTGAAATTTTAGATTTTGAAAATAAAGCATTCACATTTCTCCATATCTGTTTTCCAACTACCAATGTACAAAATTTTGAAATAAAAAACTGAGAATCTTGAAATCTAAATAAACTGCAGTTTAACAGAAGTGAAACATATTTCAAATAAACATAAAAAGAGGATTTTTTTAAAGTAATTTAGCTTCAAAATGACAGAAAGTGGTTTTGTGTTAGGTTCTCGCTGTTATTATTCCTATTATTATTAGGCTCCTGTTATTGCCAGTATTAATAAAATTCTTGTATCCACTAAAACCTAAGAATGTCTATCAGAGACTCATGTGCCAGGTGTTTTACTGATGTTTATTTGAAAGGCTGTCTGTGCCTCAAAGAACTTCCAATTTACTGTTGCACCCAGGGGAACAGAGGACAGAAATAGTTGCTTAGCACAAGAGCTGGATTATCACAGATTCCCAATGACACAAGACACATCAAAACCCAGTCTGTCATCATCATTGAGAGTAACACAGGAGACCTGAGGTGACCCAGGCAAGCTCAAAGCATTACTGTGCCTTAGTAAGAGGTAGACCTGACTTGAAGAGCTTAGTGACTGCACAGAAAGAGAAACAGTGTGGGGCTGCTGGCAGGTCCTCATGCCGCGCTGTTGGACATCAGCATCTCCAGATCCTGGAGATCATGCCCATAGCCTAATGTTTTTGAGGTGCACAAGAAGGAAGCTAAAGAAAGTTTGGAGCTTATAGGGGAGTGTTTCCCCTTGTGCTCTGTACAGTCACAGCATGGGGGCAACCTCAGCCCTGGAGGTCAGAAATTAAGATGGTTCCCCTCCCCATAGCCAAACAAGCATCCCCAGAGGAGAACTGTCTTACAACCAGGCTTGTAACTTAGGTTTCATCTTGTCCCCACAAGTCCACAGAGGAAGTGCAGAGACTCCTTTCAGCCCTTTTTGGGCATTATCAGTGTCAATTCCAATACACATGCTAGACCTCTCCACTCTGAATTAAATCCTAAAATATGGACCAAATATGAGAGATGTGTAGACAGTTGTTTAGGGGAGGGAGTGCTGCGGGAGATTCATTGCACTACAGGCTGATGCCTAGTTATTGCTAAACACATGGGGTTTCCAGAAGGAGCCTGACATGAAATATGTGGTGAAGGAACAGTATGGGCTGCAGAAGCCATGGCACCCCAGAGGCAGAGATGTGAAATGGAAATTACTAAAGCCAGTGATGGCCACAAAAAGAATAGGGAGCTGGGAAATACCCAGCTGAGTTGGAAGAGATCTAGGATGGGGAGGAGACAGGAATACTGGATTCCAAACAAGAGTTCAGCTCTTTTGCTTCCTTTCTAGGGCAGTCCTCCTTACCACCTGTGCAACTCAAGAGATAAGCTCTTTGTGATGGATGTTGGTGGGTTTGGCAGAGGATTTACAGCCTGTTTTACAGCAATGGGAATTTGGAGACCTGGATTCATGTATCTTGACTTTGCTATCAATTTCCAGAATAACATTAGTGGGTCACACAGACCCACTTTTTTTGAAGTGTGGCAGCCTGAAGTTCAGTGCACAACCCCTGTGGGTCAGCCTCACAGCCAATCCTACAACCTATAAGGCCCACCTTGTAAATTGGGAAGCTAATGGTATTATCTTTCTGCAAGGTCCTTCCAGAGGCTCCATTTATTCATGCTCACAAAGAATAACAACCGGAAGGACAGAGGAGGTATGGGAAAGCGAGCCAGATAAAAGCATTATCTGAAAACCACATCACAACATCGACAAGTGGAGCTGTATCAGAGGAGACAGAGGAAATTCTTGTTTCCCTTACCTCCCTCCATCAATTCTTGCTCACATTCACCCCTACAGAGACCTGACCTGAAAGAGAATAAGTTGATACTGAAAAACCAAAAACATCAACCCTGCAGGATTATCTAGGACTACCCCAAAATATAAATAATAAACCCACGGAAAAAAAGGCTCGTAAGTACTTGGTACTCATTCAGTGCTTGTCATCTGATAACCTTGGGGCAGCTTACAATGTCTGGCTAGGGAGCAGCAGGCCCAAGCTTTTCTGAATAGCAGGCTCACTTAGATGACTAAATATGGTATTTTTTTATGAACTTGGAGCACCCACTTTGGAGTGCTTGGCCCAGGATTGATTCCTTTTGAGACCCAGGTCTTTGATCTCACTGCTAGACAAAATAATTAAAGGAACTGAAATACAGTTGAGGTTTTTCCTGTGTAAAAAAACATGTAAAAAAATACTTGGATATCTTTTTTTGACTCTTCAGATAAAACATCACATAGAAAAACAACATGGTGTCTCTTGAGCTTATTCCATCAGCTCTCTTCTAAATTCACATGTGAAGCTGCTCAGATCTTTATTTGGGAGAGAAAAAATTGGAAGCATCAGGTAAATCCTAGGGGGGCTGTTCAACTTTAACCACACACATTTACTTCTAAGGACCATTACCTAAAATGCTCTTTTCATGCTGAATGTCCCTGGTGAGAGATTTTGCTTTGAAAGGGGTCTTCTGTTTGGAAAGAGGTTTTTCTTTGTTGTTGCACACACAGATTTGGTATTTTGGGGGGTGCTTCATTTTTCTTGACATGGTACACATCAGCTTGCTTAAAGGCTCCACTTTAGTGACAAAGACTAATAAAACTCACAGCAATCTATAGGGCTGGAGCAAGAGTGAGAAGAGGCCCATATCACAGGAATGGGGAAGGATTTGATGGGCTCCTACCACCCAGTCTGGGGTCTCAGAACAACCCAAGCGGTGCTTTTTCTCCTCCTCAGCAAGGAAAAAGAGTGGCAGAGTGTCTGAGGGGATTTCCTACAGATCCAAAGGTGCTGATTAGATCCTCACTTGGATTTTATGCTGTAAACTGTTCTGCATTAACCCTACTGAGAAAGAATATCTGGTAATTTGGAGTAAGGATTCAAAATCAGATATGACATAGTAACTTCAATCACCTCCCTGGAGAGCTTAGGTTCTTCTGGTAGGCTACATCACTCATGAAAACTAACAAAGTCACCTCTAAGAGTTTCAGCAGCAAATTTTAATACCTAGAGAGGGAGGGTTGAGTGAAGTCTTCAATGTTAACAATAATATTAACCTTGTCTCTTGACTTAAGCTAGTTTTGCATCTCCTGACCATAAACTGGTGTTCAAAAGCCAGTGCCTGGTGTTTAAGTGAAAAAAAAAAAAAAAACAAAAACTAAAAAGCACCTTCCTCTTCCCACCATGTCCTTTCCTTCCCTTTTGGTCCTTTCAGTCTGACATCCTGACAAGGTAGGAAGGCAGAAGACTGGATTTCCTCATCACCAAGCCAGTTAAAATTGCTATTTTGGTGATGGAGCCTCAGATTGGTTTCTAACACTGAGGCCAACCCAGGGTGACCACTCAGCCTCAGAGTCCTGGGCTGGCTTTGAAACTCTTTGGAGCAAGCACATCCCAGTCCTTGTAAGCGTTTCTTATGACATTCCTTCATTTTACATTTTGTTCTGTGGGAGTACATTTGTTATTAATAACTCGCTTGCACATTAATACAGCACTTTCTAACAGTTAAACCAGATATTCCATCCTAGCAACTCAAATTAGTATTTGTTTGAATAATCTATTTAAGATGATGTCTGGCCAGCGGTGTGGTCTGGCTGGCAGCAATCTGCTCTCCCAAACGGACATTTTCATTTGGTTTGTTCCACGTTTTCTTTTGCTGCTCTTATTTTACATCATCCCCCAAAACCTTCCACGCAAACTGTTTTCTCCTGCAATGGTTCCTCTCACATTCAGTCCATGTAGATCAAAGTATTTTTCCTTGCTTATTTTAATTGCTTTGGAAAATGGTTGTATTAAAGCCAAATATTTTTAGGACCTTAACTTTTTATTTTTTTAAATTATGTAAGATTCAAATTTAGATATATATTCTGGGTGAAATGACAGATGAAACAAAATATGTTGTTTGTATGCAAATATGTACATCTGTATTTATTATTTTGCAGAATGGTCACTGAATACATATATCAACACATTGATGTTATTTTAAGGATTGTTTTCCACAAGATCAAAGTCCTCTTGACTTAATTAATTTTTACCGTGAAAAAAAGCCTTGAGAATAATCAGGCACTGGTTTGGATTAGATATAAATGCTCTCCTGTTTTGAAAGATTTGAAGTCTGATGCAATCTTTCCCACTTCAAACTCGTCTAGAAAACGCCAATGAGCAGCAGTTCACGTGCAGTAGCAATTCCTCCACTGAACATTATACAGACTCTGGTCCAAAACCCTCTGTGTTTTGAGGAAGTATGAAAATTTTCTGGCTTAGGTTGGCCACAGGCAGCCTTAGAAAATAAAATTTTCAGAACTGTTCTTTTTCAGAATGTTGCACCGGTAGAAATTTGCTTTGACAACACCCCTCTGAGGTACAGGGATCAGTGTAATGTGCTCTGACTTCACAAGATGCTCCGAACAAAACCTGTGCAGTGGGAGTCAACTTTGCCCTGTCAGCTCTGGACCAGGTCCACAGAGAATAAATGTATGGAAGGAGGTAAGAACACAAGTTATCCAGACCTCAGTATTTTTCAAAGCTTGAGACACTATATTTGCTGGGAGGTATTATTATTTTTTACTTCAGAAGATTTCCAGAAGTCTATTTCAATCAACTGTGATTGCAAAAAAAAAAAAAAAAAGCATCTGCATATAAGTGCTTACCAGAGAAATGTACACTAGGAAAATTATTATATTGTATCATATAAAATTTTCCTCTCATCTAAAGAAGAGCTTTCTGTAATATTTTTCACTGATATTAAAAGATTCTTGTCCTTCTGCCAGAACTATTTTTTCTCCAGCTGCAAAACAGCAGGTAAACAACAATGATCAGTCTAACAATTTCATCCTCAGCTGAGGGAAATCAAGGTGGGTTGTTTTAATATAGTCAGTTGAGATAAATGGATGTTGTTGTTTCCTGAAAACCTGCATTTCAATTGATAAACACAATGACTTCCAAGAGGAAGTTGCACAAATCTTTACATCATAGGTGATTTCCCTTTATTTGAAGCCTTCCAAAAAATAGAGAAACCCAGAAATTCTGTATGTTTTAGTCCTTATTTAAATTATTTTAGTCATGTGATTGTTGCTAGAAGAAAATAGTGGAAACCAGAAAACTGATCTGCCTGTTGCATCACAGCTGTCCTATTATATTTGATAGTGGGATATTTATCCCAGAAGACAAGACCTATAGCATATATCCATCATACATATATTTTACATTAACCTATGGTTACATTAATCCAAAACCAACATCTAATTGTTGCAATGTATGTGTCCCTTTATGAATGCTTTTTACTTTATAATCATAAATTGCCAAGACCCTTGACCACATGACCATCTCTCAAAAAAGATCCAACGCCATGTTCTCCAG
The DNA here is from genome assembly GCA_013399135.1 of Heliornis fulica. Classification (NCBI taxonomy): domain Eukaryota; kingdom Metazoa; phylum Chordata; class Aves; order Gruiformes; family Heliornithidae; genus Heliornis; species Heliornis fulica. The sequence goes on along the minus strand of VXBZ01003680.1, from coordinate 63,668 downwards.
TGGACTTCCAGACTTCTTCCAGAGAAATCCAGAGCTCTGAGTATGACAAACCATGCACTCCTTGTGAACACTCCATGTTCACCTCTTCTAGAAGCTTCCAGAAAGCTGGACAGAGGGAACCCTCCACTGTGCTGACATCTTCAAGATGCTCCTCCACTGGAAGCTGCTGCCAGGGAGATGTATATTTTGCCCTAGGAGAGACATGCTAAGGTCAAAAGCCCACTAAGATCTAGTCCACTTTACCAGGGTCCCATGAGGACACGAGGGAGGACATGGACAGGTTTTTTCCCACTCAACACATAAATTGTTGATAGCTGGAAATCATCAAAACCTACAGTACAGCTGCAAACTAGCAGCTGTACTTTCAGCAGAACCTGATACAGACATAGTAAGGAACAGAGTAAAACTCATCTACTCCAAAAAAATACCTGCAAGTTTTGGAACTAATGGCTCAGTTGTTGCACATACACATCACCCCAGTAGAAGTCACTTCAGGCTGTCTCACGATAATTTTGTACTAGAAATGATCTTTTCTACATGAGGGAACAGTTTTCCTAACATGACATCTTGCCATCTCAGAGTTAATCTAGATGTAAAGGTGGTGACCAGAACCAAGATATCCATGAAGAAAAAAAATCTTTGACACTGAAACCAACTCTAGACTATGGTATTCCTCTCCACAAAGGTGAATAACCACCGGAGGATCTCAGTACCCACAGAACCAAATGAGCAATCAACATTTTTAAACTGGCCAACCTTCAACAATTCCTGCATATCCATTCAATCAAAAATTATAATGGCAAAACCGTAGCACATAATTCACAAACCTGTCAAGATATTTTCTCCTAAACACCAGTAAAGAGGACTAGGAACTAGAAGTATGTTGTTACATATGGATACATTTGTAGATATGTAGAAGAGCTACAGAGGTGCTCTAAGACAAATTGCAAGATTCAATCATGTATTGGCAGAACATCTTTAATAGTGCATGACCTAATTTTACATAAAGGACGTACCTTTAAACACTCACGTTACCTTTGTATATAGCAATTTTATTATTCTATGCTTAATGTGTAAGACTTTGTCTTTGGACTTGCAATTAGTCCAGGACAAATTCTTTCCATCAGCTCACTTCTGAAACTGAAAACTTTTCAGCTAATCTTTGTGTAAATCTGTTGCAATCAAATTTGCTCAGAACAAAAGACAATATACCACACATACTTTAAAAGCTCTTTTTGTCAACGACCTTGGTGTGAAAGCTGTATGCTCCATTGCTATTTTTTTCTCCTCTACAGTTTATCTTGAAAAGCAGCTGGTCCTTTATGAATATCTCACTATTTGACTCAAAGGCAGAGTATTTTAACTCCCTTCAGGAATTATTCTAACTCCTCTTCTAACAGACCCTTCCCTTGACCTCACTCCCACCCTAACCACCTACAGAGAACTTTCAGGAAGCTTCGAATGGACATTTGAAGAACAAAAATGATGTAAGATTATCATTCTGCATCACTAGATGTCAATTCCTAATTATCAGTGGGGCCAAGATGTACACAGTACTGACTGAGCTCATTAAAAACTATTTATCACATTTATGGAACTGGAGGGAGAAGGAGGGAGTGAGAGATTTTTCCTGAAAAAATGAAGGCCAGTTTTTGGTGCTTTGGTTTGTTTTATAATAAAAAAATTGAAAAGAAGAAATGGAGACAACTGCTTCTATTTTTTGGTATTCACATTTAAAAGTCCTGGTATTTGTTAATACCACCTCTAACACCGAGGCCTTGCAGCTCCCACTTAAGTCCATGGGAAACGCAGGCCTTTCCAGGATCGGACCCTCTAAATGCTGGTTTGCTGTAACCAACTTCACATACAGCCGGTTCCTGAGTCTTTATCCAGGTTTTACTCAGCCTTTACTCAATCAAAGCTTCCACTTAGGGGCAGTAAATAAGGACTTTAGGAACTGGCCCAATGGATAGGTTCCACAGCATGCAAGACAACTATTATTGAGTGTGGGCGTTAGTCAGCAATAAGCCCTCCTCCACCTCTTAAACTTTTGGTGTTCCCACAAGGGAAGCTATTGAAATCCTGTGCTTTGTAAGTTCAATTCCCTTTGCTGGCTTATAACACAGCTGCTATATATTATCTTATACATTTGACCACAAAGGTGCATTCTATAGGCAAGATTCATCCACTCCTGCCATCCCTTTTTATTCATTCACTGCTTTTCAGTGTAATGTTTGGGGACCCTGTTCTCAGCCACTTGTACATTTCAGCACTTGAAACACACCAAGAGGGACAATCGCTTGACTGATATCTCCATCTTTGTATCTATACCCGTCTCTCTGTTTCTCTAGCTTTCTACCCAAGCCATTGTGTGTGCCAATTGTGCTATCATAAAGCAGAGTGTTGGGCTGTTTTGTGATGATGAAGAACCATGCAATCACAAGCTTTATTGCATACCATCCCATCCAGTGACCCCTGTTCTTATCATGAGAGCCCATTCAAGGGGAAATTACACCAGACTTCAACGGGGAAAGTGTCCCTCTGTTTCCAGGCTATTCAGGACAAAAGGTGAGAACCGCAGAACAAGCCNAAAAAAAAACAAAAAAAGAAAAACTCTATTGAGATCAGGTGGTCCCATTTCCCAGAGATAAACAAGTTCAATAATATACTGGTCAACAGAGTTACCCTATCCTCAACAGGCTTTTGTTTTTTAAAAAAGGACTAAAACAACCACTTGGAAATGTTAAACCAAGGCATGGCATTTTAATATGAAAATGGAGGCCTAGTATATTTTTGGTCCCTCTGACAACGATTGCCCTCAATTAGATCACTTATACTCAGTAAATTGGTTGCTGTGAGGGGTTTGTGATCATAAAAATAATTCATGCACGGCAAGTTGCTTTCAACCTCCTTTTTTTTTTTGCTCTTGTTGGTGGGGGTTTTTCTTTCTCTGCTTTTTGCTTATCGCCATAGTAACGACAAGTGCATATTTTGGCTTGCTTCCAAAATAATATTCAAGAATGTTCTTTTCGTCTGTTTTTAAGAGGAATCATTATGAATATTTGAATTATATTTTCCAATTAGGTGAACTGAAGTGTTTTCCAGCAACTGCGTTTTTCTCCCTCGTATGTAGAAAATACAAAAATTTTATTATGCCAAGGACTTTCAAGACAATAGCTACAGAGACTATTTTTCAGTACTGTTTGTCATATCTAATTCAGAGCTAATTTTTAATGGACAGGGTTCCATGGGGATTTGCTTGCAAATTTCATCAACTTGAGTTCCTGCTTCATTTGTTGAAATGCAGCATTTGGAATTGACCCAGTGAGCAGGAACACTCTTGTTCCTTTTAAACCGTTACTGTATATTAAAATAAACAGTGACTGGTTATCAAAAATAAAATGCTTGATTGTCTACAGATTTAGAGCACACTTTTTTTGTCTCGGATGAACCATTGAGTTAGACTCACCACTGACACAGCTTAAACAAACACATAATATTTTATTTGAAACCTCATGTTTCTCCTCAAGTCAATAGGATGGGCTCAGTACAGAACAAAAGCAATTTCACGAGGAAATGCTTTTGCAATTGGCATATTTTATGTCTCACTGTTTTTATTAAAAAACATAGCTGAATAAATCTCAGCACCTTCTGTGTTTCACAAAACATCATCATCACTCATCTAGAGTCTCCAATATCTATGACTTAGTAATTTTTTTTAGTATAATTTTCTATTTTCACTTCTCACATGCCCTTTTTATTTGTCCTGGTAATACACCCAAGTCCTGAGTGGTTGAAAGCCAATCCACCTTGCCACACTTTCACCCTCCTTCAGCAGTTAAGTGTCTGTCACTTGAACAGGAATCCAAAGTGCTCGAAACATTAAGGGATTGCTTAAGAAGGGCTTGATATCCCCCTGCCTCTGGACTCCTAAATATCTGCTGTTGGGGTTTTCCTCAGGGAGAGCAATGGCCATTTCAGGTGAACAAACACAAAACAGAAGAAAGCACTTTAAACCTAGGAAGTTATTTTAGCAGAACCTGTTTCTGGTCACTGTGCTGTAGAGACCTATGACTTGCTGGCAATCAACATCCTCAAATTCCCAAGGGTATATATGTTAGGAATTACTGCAAATTCAAGCAGTGTTTTCCACCTCTGACAACATAAATAGTCAACCTGATGCACATTCTGCACAGGGATAGAAATAGCCTCACACATCAAACTTTTACAAAACCCTTTTCCAAAACGGGCAGTAGGTGAAAAAGGTCCTAAAACTTCTAAAGAGTCATCCCAGACCTCTCAGCTGCTCTTCCAATCCTGGCCTTGATACAGGATTGAGTCAGACTCAAAAGCCTTTGAATCTCTGAAAAGCCCTATCTACTCATCGTTGCTTCTGCATTGTAAAAGCATCTTGTCCCAAGAAACCACTAAGATGTAAAAAGATTTTCATAGCAGAAATGTCAAGAGCATAAAGCATCATTCAGATGGCACTGGGGGAAGGATCTGGAGCAGCAGAGGAAGACACAGCAAAAGTGTTTTACAGTGCCAAAGCATGATGGGCTCTTTGAAAACAAAGGTGAGGGTCTGGATCCGCCACGTTCCTCCAATCTCAAACTACAGTAGATTAGACCTTCAGGCTCTGTATTGTAGTGTTTCAGACTAAGCAGGCAATCTAAAGCACTGTAATATATCCATCTCTCTCATTACAGCATGAAACAAGCAATTAAGAAAAAAATAACCCCAAAACACTACTCAGACATGTTTGATCAGAAAGTACTTAAGCAACACAGAAGGAATCTACAGCTTTTGATATTGCATTAATACACTAATATCTTAATCCTTTACCAGTGACAGACTACACATTTAAATCCCTAATGGGACCTGGTTTCCAAATTACATTATTTAATGTTTATTCAGTGAATAATCCAAATAGTATTTAACACCACTGAAGAAAAAACACACGCACCCCCTGGGCGGATTGTCTGCTTTTCCTTTGCTTGGTAATTACCCAACCAAGGGTCCTATTAAATAACTCCATTTTTTATGATCTTAAAGTGAAATGAACCCTCTATTTGAATGTCACACAGAAGAAGCACTTCAGGCACACATGTACGCTGTAAAATTCAGCTCTCTGTCAAAAATTTCCACTGATCGGGACTGGTTTTGCTCCATTTGGGGACTTTCTAGCCAGACATATTTAATACCAAAGGGCCTGATCTGGGCCCCATCCTGGAAAGAGAACAAAAGCAAACACCAAGGGAGCATCAAAGAAATAGAAATGGCTCGTCAATGAAACCTCTGCGTGTAGAAAAGGGGAAGTTAATTGCCTGTAACGTTATAACATAATTAGGACACTTTCAATAGGATTTGTGCCACCCAGCTGCGGACACGGCTGGTGGGGCTGTAATCACCCAAGCTCCCTCATTACCCAGTAGAAAGGCCACCCCTTCACTGTGGTGGGAGTTCAGGCAGCCGAGAGGAGTGCTCTGAGTGCTGGGGTTTGTGTTGGGTGGCACAAAGACCAAGCAGCTCAGTGCTGTGACAGCATGTCCTGGCGCTTCCTTGCCTGATCCCCATGGTGCTCCCCTCCAAGCCTTGCCCAACAACATCTCAGTCCTGTGGACCCTCAGGGGTAGAATAACTCATTCAGTCCTCTGGGAAAGTCAGCCTCATGGTCAGAAGAAGTCACTTGTTTCCCTGGGGTGCTTGGTTCCTCTAATGAACAGAGCACAACCCTTCATGGCCAAAGATGAGACGCTGCATTTCTAAGAGACAAAGTGTCTTTTTGCCCCCACATACTCCTTCAAGTAGAAGAAATCACCACAGATATAGGATACCTGCATGTCAGCATCAACAGATGCTCCTGTTGTAGTCAGCACATTTTCATGCCTCTCTTTCAAACCTGTCTTAAATAAAGGCCAGGCTTTTTTGTTCTTTCATTGAACATCACTAATTGAAACCTTCAGTCTTTGATACAGAAATCAATTTGAGTAGGTCCTGAGGCTGCTAGCTAAAAAGTGTGTGTGGAAGTGAAATTTGGGACACGAAGGAAAGGTGGTTTTTTCCCCTTTTTAGATTGAAGAATAATTCAAGTATTCATTTGTAACAGTAACAAAAACAAGGCTTTTCTAAGGGATCTCCTTTACTACGATCTGCTTTGTATTTGTCACGAATAGCCAATGGTGCTTGATTCCAGCATTTAACTGCTTCAATCTGCACAGTTAAAAAAAAATAAAATAAAATACCCAGCACGGTTCCAGAGACACGTGTTTTGACATCACAGCTCCTAGTAAGCTGTCAACATTCCCATTAAGGAGCCCTGCTTAGAGATCTGGACATATCAACAGCTTCAAACGCATATGGCTTGCAGTAGAAGGCAGGCAAGCTACTTCCAGTTTGGATGTAAATGGATGGATTCAGGGATACATGGACAGACAAACAGCTCCTGGAAAACCATCATCTTCTGCCACGTGAAGTCCTGTGTTGGTTCCTGCAGTCCTAGATCATGACTAGGTTCTCCTAAAGCAGGAACTGTTCAATAGAAGTTGGCCCAGCAACACTCTAAACACACTGCAGAGGGAAGGGACTGGTCTTCTCTGTTAGTCCATAGCCAAACTGGGAATGAGGGGTCAGTAAAATACTGCCCATCCCACACAGCAGCACCAGGGCTTTTGGTGGAACACTGATTTAAAGACTGCATCATAAGTGCATAGCACCTAGAGAGAGCAAAGTGCTAGTTCTCAGCATGAGCATTTGACTTTCCTACCCCAATAATAGAAGGAGATTTTGTTCCCAGCATTATCGTTCACGTTTTTATGACATGATTGGCTGAAAGAATTATAGGTCTTCTCTGCAGACCAAGGCAGCAACCCCAAAACTTACGATTTTGAGAGGATTTGAGTAGTATTCCTTGGGCTCTCATCCACAGGGCAGAAGCAGAGAAAAGAAATAACACCTGATTATTTTCCTTGTAAAACAGGGAACCTCGGTTATTAATGAGATATACGAGGTGACTCTTATACAGACCTTGCTGTAACAAAGCCCCTCATAATCACTGGTGGATTTAATTCTACCTTTATTTGAAGCAGTGAATATTTATCCTTTCTGGAACAAGGGGGAACTCCAGCACTGATGAAGTAACTCCCCCAAGGACTCCCCAGTGGGGCTGGGAACCTGACCTGCACCTCCTGCATACTGGTCCAAACTGCTCTGCTTTAAGCAGCACGGTGTTCCAGTAAGTGATGCTGGGAGCCAACACAGGGTTGTGTGGACATCTCAAAAGAAAAAGAGAAGCCAAAATGCGCTGAGCAGTCTGAAATCTGAATTTACCGGCAAGGTCAGGGAGCTATTTTACTTGCTACCACTGTGAACTCCAGGAATGGAATCAATTAGTATTAGTTTAAAACATCATCTGTTTCAGTTTAACAGAAAGCTTCTGTTCAATGAAATACAGAATTGGTAAATGAAAAATAAAAGTTGATCTGATTTTAGTAACTCCTAAGGTACTATTTTAGGTGTGGCAGAGAGGTATTTCATACATCTGCCACAAGTGTGTGTGACAACACATTACTCTTGTTTTTCTTCATGTCCCTGCAAGTCATGCAGGAGTGCAAATCACAAGCTTGTGCTTAGCAAGATGTTTCATCAATGACTTCACAGATGTGTGACAGCATTTTCTTCAATGATACTGTTAGGTGATAAACTGGCTACTTTTAAATGGATGTTTGCCCAGGTAATTAAAACCATCTTTAAAACCACAATGGAAGAATTCCTTTCCAGGCATCGTTTCTGTCTTTATAGAGGTAAACTTTCTTTTTTTTATATTTTTTCCCCATAGTTTTTGATGGGTTATGAACAGGAGACATTAGAGCACTACAAAATATGGGTTTTCCAAGGCAATAAACTCACGCCAAGCAATACTGCACTTTGGTTTTGCATTTGTTTTGGTTGTTTTTTTTAATGAAAGTTTTTAAAGTACTGTCATCCTTTCCAATTCAAGACAGTTGTAACACATTTCAGTTCCTCAGTGGCACAGCCAGCTCTCTCTTAACCTAAGCATCTTACAAGGCTAACAGCATATATTACTTTATAGGTAAAACAGGAGTGATGTTATTGAAAACTGAACTTACAGCAATCTTAACTATAGAAAAGGAATTCTATTGGCTGTGGTTGCACCTTTTGTTTCATACCAGAATTATGAGACCAGAGCTAAAGGACACTGCAGAGACAACTCAATTTAGTGTTACTGTTCTAACACTACTACCAAACGGCTTCAATTTCTCATCCTATTTTTTTGTTGTTGTTGTTGTTCCCTGAATACCCCTTCTCTCTTTTAATAATTTCTTTCTTTTATTTCTTTACTTTTTGGAGAAAAGAAATCAGTGGATGGGAGAGGGCTGAGAAGGGCTTTTTTCTCTCCTGTCTTCTATGGTCTCTAGAGCTAAATAAAGGGAAAACTGAGGAACGCAATCCTAAGCAAGTAAACATCATCAACTTCCAAACAGTTATTCAAAGTTTTGTCAGTCCCCCAGGCCCCTAAACCTGGGTCAGAGCAACCCTCTCCTCTTGATGTGCCATCTTCACACCACCATAGCCATGACCAGTGATGGTACCACTGCTCACACTGCACAATTCTCTGAAATTTATTCGTTTGGTTAAGCCAACTCCTAAGAAACCGCCATGAAGACAGGGAGAGGAAAAGAGAGGTGGGTTGGGTTTATTTCAATGGGGACACCTCGATCCTCGGCAGTGTGATGAATCAAGGATGGAGCGTGAAGCCTGCAGAGACACAGCACAGGTCACGAGTCAGGAGGATAAAGCCGTGGAAAGGATTCCAGAGGGGTGTGGGGTGGGATGAAACAGCTGCTGGGCTTCCTCATCAGTGGAAAATGGCATCACAGCCCACAGCACAGTGCAGCGAGGAAACACAAAAGTGGAAACTTACAGATACATTTTTACATGGCGATAATGATTTTAGCATCTGCATAACATCCAGCCAGGGCCTGGATCCCTCCACACTTAAAATACTTAAAATCCTGTTCTGCCTGAAAATAATAATCTGTTAGCTTTTATTGCTGTCTTATAAACTTTCCATACCAGTCTACTAATGAAATGAAGTTACACAAGCACTGTCAAACAAATTCTACAAGAGAAGTAGGAAAGGAGGATGGTCACTGATTGGGAAAGTGGCTTTTTAGGGCTTCTGCACTTTTCAAAGCCCACAAAACCACCCCTGAAGCATGACTACCATCTTCCTGCTAGACATTTGCTAGGTCACCAGTAGACCTCATTGAAGGAAGACCATTTTAGGCAGAGAGCTGAGACCTCCAGTGATGAAGTATTAAGAAGCTATTCCTTTTCCAGATGGTGTAACTGATGCTGATTAACCTAAATTATGTCATGCAGTGAACAGTATCAACCCATGCTGTGTGTACCATCTCAGATTGCAAGAGAACAATGGGGAGAGGAGAAGGAGATAATGGAGGCCACAGGAGTCTGGTACGTGGCAGGGTCACAAGGTTCAAAGTAGGATGGTAAAATAGATATTTTCAGTATGCATTTTCCTCTGCTGTGGATCTGCTTCTGTGCTGTGGGACAGAACAACATGACATCTCCTGGATTATACATGCTATGAGGGAACTGGGAAAGCAGAGGTGCTGTTCCATCTCTGTTATTGTGATTACCCATTGCTACTTTTCTTAATGAAAATTTTAATATATGTGGACCAAAATATACCCTAGGTCTGTCCAACACCACACAAGACTGAGTGTGGATTTGCAGAAGTGGGAATTCGTATTCTCCTTATTGGCTCATCCATTTTGCCATTCCCCAGAGTAGCCTGATGCACACTTTCACGTGCTTATAACATGAAAGAAACACTACTTTTTTTATTATGAGGAGTGTTATCCACAAATCTCAGTACTCCTGCAGAACAATAAACTCATTTTAAGTTCTTCCACACCCATCTATCTCAATGGATAGCGGGGGAAAGAGGAAAAGGGGAGATCTGTTTGACACAGACTGTCTAATCTCTCTAGGGGTAAAGACATAGGTAGCTACTTATACTTAGGGTTTTTGTTTGTCATAGCATTATTTTGTGCAGGAACACAAATTTGGAACATAGGAGGACAGAGGATAAACCAGAAAATAAAATAAATTATCGTCTCAGACCTGGATATAAATGACTGAAATGGCTCATCTCTGTATGAAATTAGTATTACTGCATTATTGTTTAGATATCTAATATATTTCATGGGAAAGCCTTTAACTTCAACTCCAATCCTGTGGCATTTGTTGGTCCATTAAACTCTGAATATTTAATGGAGAATATCAAATACATCATTGATCAGCATAACCAGAATGAAAACAGCACTTTGTTTATTCAATGGAAAAAAACCTCTTGATGCACAAGATTTCAGAGTTCTTATCCTTAAATCCCTCCACTAGAGCAGACCTGGTAAGTGAGAAACCTGTGACAGAACAGCATAAAACCGGGGCGTTCACAAATCACAAACCTGGCCCTTGGGGAAGAACCTCCCTCTTGTGATTTTCATGGCCCTGAATCACCCAGGACATCAGCATAAATTTACCTTCCAACAAGTCTAAAATATAAAATCTGATTTTAGACATAACAGCCTCGCTCCTTGTGCCTTGCACCAACTACACATGCAGCCATTAGAGTTCTGCTTGTTGTGTTCCCATGAAAAATCATAACAGCAACCAAGGATAAATTAATCCACTTGTCAGCAACTGCTGACCTGCATTAGGGTTTGTAACAAAATCCTAAACTAGCATCACTGGGCTTCAGGTTCTGGCAAAAAATGGCTCACAGAGTATACACTACACACTCCTTGAGACTTCCCTAGGGACACAACTCATTGGAGAGATGGATGGATACTTGTACAGATGTATCCCAATCAGTTTAACCTAGAAACTTCAGGAGATCAGGTTCCTCAAGGGGTTCCCTCGGTTGTTAAAATATGGTTTATCATTTTTTCCCATTGAACCCGGTGTTTGTTTTTTCACAAAAAAGCCGCTGAACTGCAATTGGTTCTCAGCAAACAAAGCATTACAAAAAAGAAGGAAAGAAAACAAAACCGAGTAATTGAATGAGACTGTTTTAAATAACTCACAAATTGTGACAGGGCTGCAGAATTCATATGCAATGCTGAAGAAAGGGGGAGCTAATTTTCTCCAGAATAAACCCCATGGTCCTTTCTCTATATTATGCCATTCTGACTTTTTCATTCACAAGTGTTCCTAAAAACTGCATACATGTGTAAATATTAATATTCAAAAAATTCCCCTTGAAAAAGCATGTGTGAAAGGTACATTATGGAAATTAGACTAGATCAATACACGAGAGAAAATGGAATTCAGACCTTTTAAGGCATCAGTGTGCTTTGAGCCCAGCTTTCACTTCTTTCCTTTCCCTGTACTCTGACTGCTGTAGCTCAGATCTAAGACCTGGGGTGGACAGAGAGTAGCAACAAAATGACTTGAAGGCTAAAGAAATTCAAGGAATTCCCTCCATCTAGGATAGCAACAAGTTCAAAAGGTACCACCGTCTCAGTGGCAAAACATCAGCAATGTCAGGTGTTAAAATATTTTTTTAGAGAAAATGAGAAAGGCAAAAGAACCACCAAAGGCTGAGTACAAGTTCCAAGATAACTCCAAGAGAATTCACACACATATTTGACACACCAGGCTATTTTCTATCAGACTAAAACAACAATGGCAAATTTATACTCTTCCTTTTTTTTTTTTTAAGTGTTCCTATTAAAAAACTGCGTCAAAATTGCAATAGAAATGTGAGCTGCATGTTTTCATTTACTAGAAAATGCAAGTCCAGGGCAACTTATTTAGTAACACATGTTTGTCAGAACTGTTGATCTTTTGACCAAAACCAGCTATATAAAATAATACACAGCAAGAACATAGAATGAGTGAGATTAGAAGCTGGAGATCCGAGAGTCTCTTCAAAGGATTTGCAGAGAGTAACTCATATAAACAATCCCATATCCAGTAAGATGAAACTTAATATCTATTTTCTGCACTTCTCTTACAGGCATCATTAGGATCCAAAATTAACAAAGGCATAAAATTAAGAAATTTAATCCCCCCCCCCCCCCCCACTAAATATCTAAGACTCTAGGCTCTTTGAATGTGTTATTTGATATATGAAAAAACAGTTTAGTCTTTTCTAATTCTATCATACCAGCATATTAATAAGAATGCCCCCACTTTTAATTAGTGGCAACAAGTAAGAGAAGGCTTTCCATGTAAGATGAAGGAAAAAAAAATAATAGCCATAGACTAGACAGAGCTGTCTTCTGAGATCATCATTGATATTTCTAGGCCAAAAATTTTCATTTAAAAAAACCAAAGAAACATATTTTACTAATGATACAGTAAGCTTTCACACAGCACTGATGCAACTAGGAGATCTGGCAGGAAAAGTAGGGCGCAGAGCTGAGGCTGAAATTTCTCAGTATATAACATAACTGGGAAAATCCACATCCCAGAAAACTGTCAAGGGAGAAGAGAAAGCATTGGCTTGCTTTGAAAAGCCACATTTTTGAAGAAATTTGAGATCCCACAGGGGCGTAACAGAGAGAGAAAAAGATGCTACAAGAAGATTCAACCTTCACCNTATTAACAGGCCACCAAAAAAAAAAAAAAAGCAAAAGAAAACTGGACTTGACTTTCCAAGGATATTTCCTTTACTCCTGGTGGTCTCTGCCATTCTTAGTGTCACATTTTTCCTAAGCAAACAAACTGGCATGAAAAGAAAAGCTTTTCTCATCCATAGATCGATTAGATTAGATGATATCAGATCGCTGTCAGTCTTCTGAAATCTATGGGGTGCTTTTGCGCTTAGCCAGCTGAGATGTAGCTGATGAATTTTGGTCACTAAA
>VXBZ01003680.1:3154-48431 GCA_013399135.1 Heliornis fulica | reverse complement strand
GCTGATGAATTTTGGTCACTAAAATATTTAAAAAAAAAAAAAAAAAGATGTATAAAAACTTCCTTCTTTCTCTGCCTGCTTAAATATATTCAATCATATGGTGGAGAACACAAATACATATTGAGATATAATTATTTACAACAAGCTTTTCTACCATGCAACATTTTCTTTAGAGAAATAAGACCTTTTCTATAAAAACAAAACCATGTAAACTCTATTTATTTTCTATGAAATTATTTTTCTTGTATATATTTTCCTTGAAAATAAAATAACGGCAACAAAATAAAAAGCCTGCCATTAGGAATGTATTTAATTTTATATTACTTTTTCCATCTGTATCCTTTCTATAGACGTAAACTTCAACTCCAAGATGTTTTTTAAGATTTACATGTTTATTTCATTTTGTTTAATATCCTAATCGGTTCACAGTAAATTTGACCACACACACATACACAGTGATCCCAGCTGGTTGAATGTGGTGAGCCAAACCAAAGACACAGTCAAAAATACAGCCCTGCTGCTGCAAACCTTGCAAAATTATAAACAAGACCCTTAAAATTATAGCTTGGCATCACAGGGCAGCAGCCGTGATGTTCGCGGGAAAAGAAGCTGAAAGCAGTTCCCTGCTCTCTGGTGCTTAAAGGGTTACAGTAAAGGCAAAACTGGCTTTTAAATACTGTGGATATATGGATTTTCTCCTAGTTTGGCCCAATGTTTCCGTGAGCAGGTCTGGCAATGCTGTGCTTTCCTTGCAGGTAGGAGAATGATACAAGTTAATATCTGAGTTAACTCTTCCAGTGTCTTAATGCCCTTTCCTCTCCCTTTTTTTATTTATTTTTTTCAGAGTTAATTCATTATCTGTCTCCACTCCCTTCATTGTAAAGCCCAAAACAAAGAAGCCCGAGGGCTTGTTTGCAGCCTTTGGGGCTGCTTTACGTTTCATGGGAAAACACAGGGGAAAGCTGAGGTTACGATCTTCAAAAGCAAAAAAAAAAAAAAAAAAAAAAAAAAAAACCAAACAAATCTGGTTTCGAAAGCATTTGGTCTGTCCTGATCTGTACCACGGTCTGTTCATCAAAACCCAGCCTGGAGTGAAAGGTCCTCACTGGAAACACCCCGGACCCTGGGGCTGGGTGCAGCAGGGAGGGCTGGTTCCCAGACCATGCCATGACCTGGGCACTGCGGGAGGATCAGCCCAGGGCTCTGCTGCTGGTCTGTGAAACTTTGCCCCTTTTCCTGGGATTTCATAGGGAAGGGGTTGAGCTGTGAGCACCTGGATCTCCTTCCTGACAAATCAAAACCTCAGAGGCTGATGCAGCAGTTCACAAGGGCTGTGAAGGTATCTGCCTGCATTTCCCGAGCCACTGCCTTTATTTTTTAGAACACTGAACGTCCAACGCTAAAGCCAATGGAAATTCAGTTGAGGAAAAAGAGACAGAACCAGACAACCAGATTTAAATATAAAATGAGAGGAAAATAACATTAAGAAAAATAATTAAAAAGAAACCTCTTTCCCAAGGAACGCCCTTGGAAACAGCCTGACGGTGTTGGGGTGGACAAAAACACAACATCTGTGTTTCTAAGCAGCCTGGACTTCCCACAGTACGTGGGTGCTCTTTATGGGAGACCTGGAGAGGCGAGGGCGAGATCACAGGGTGCAAAGATCAAATACACCCGCGATCAGAGCGAGATAATGACTTGAGGACACGGAGACGTTTTGCGCTGGCTGCGGCTCGCGCAGCTCTCCCCGCGCTGCCTGTGAAGCTGAGCGCAAGCTGAGCCGCGCTGCCCTATAAAGCTCGTTATCAAGATTTCACATCTGGCCTGCACATCTTAATTTAATGATGATATGGCAGCATCCCCTCTCCGCTGCACAGCACAAATTATCACGTCGCTGTCAGAGGACATAAATCTCATTTAGCATTTCTTCCCCTTCAGGGAGTTTTACAGGCCAGAGAGCAGGGAAAAGATATCCACCCGGATGCACAGAAGGAGCTTCTTGTGTGGGTCGTGAGTCTGAGAAGCCACCAGTCCCTGGTAAACGCTGCTGTTCTGCGTGCTTAATACCTTTCTCTGAATGCCCTGTTTGCAGGCTGGCAGAAGACCACGGAGGGTGATGTCCACCAGCTGAGAACGTGGTCCATTTTGTGCAGAGCCCCTCAAACCACCCACCTGGTACTTCCCTCACTCCCGTGTCTTGGGATTTTTTTTGCAATAGGGATGGAGAAGGAAAAGGTCTGTACGGTTCCTCCTTTCTGGAGTTCTCCTCTGGTTTAGGAGCTCCTCTCCAGGCAGTAGGCATGGGTTAAGAGTGCACTGGAGGCTGGTGGGGCCAGCCCATGATGGTGGCAGAGCAGGGCTTCTTGACCACCCCAGAACAACATCTGGGTCCTACTGCCTTGATTCAGAGCTCGCTCCGAATTCACAGGAAAACCAGTTTTATGGCCAGGCAAGTTAAATCAGTAACGGAGAAAGAAATTCCCGGCGCTGTAACAGGGACAGTGGTGTCCACAGTGCCCATTCTTTCTCACAACTTTGTTATTATGGGATGGAGTGTTAAGGATCTGTCAGCATTTCTATTACAAACCTGTCTTTAGAGGTTTATAAACGCAGCCATTTAAAATAACACTGCATTAAAAAGTAGGTATGTGAGTTGTCAGCAGTGGTGTTTCTGTTTTCTTTAAGATGGTTAAAGACGTTTTAGCAGATTATTAGCCTTAGAGAGGTCAAAAATAATCAGAGGTGGTTTTTCAGCTACATTTTTGGCTACCTCTGGATAAATAATGGTTTAATTTGAAAAACATTGAGTACATAATATGAACTGTCTTTAAGCAACAACAATAAAAAAAGGAAAAGGCTTGGTTAATGGTCATGCTATTTATGTTTTAGAAACAGCTCCTGCACATGCATAGCGAATGCTCAGCTTTTAAATCTTTCCCTCTGATGTGGGTAACATGATGCAACAATAGTGACATGGATGGGGTGGCCGTTCTCATATCCTGAGCTCACTCTTCACAACCCCACATCACCTCCTGGGCACAGGCCACCCCTAAACTGGGACTGGCCCCAAACAGGACATTAGAGAGGGGGCACTAGGGGCTAAAAGAGGAGGCAAAAGGGCACCTCAACCCCCTTGCCCCATTTCAGCCCAACCTCCAACAGCTGCTCCTGAAAAAGCAAGTTCTGATGCCACTTCACAGCCCGGGATGGGTTGGTTGATAAGATGGTGCTTTGTTCCCCAGCAGGCACTGGCCACACCAGAACCTACTCCCACGTGAGGAAGCTCAAGCCATGGGTCAACCAACCTCCAGCAGTATGAACAGAAAACACAGATGGTAGACATTTAGACCTTCACCTAGGTGAGTATTTGGACCATCTCATCTGTGATGAGCAAGAGGCACACCTTAGTTCATAGACAGAGAAGTACATTTCTGGACTGGTCCCTGTGATGGACCTCAACCAGCTGAGGCCAAGTCCTAGAGTCCTCACAGCCTGTGAAATGGGGGAAGGACCAGAGGGTGAGAGAGAAACTGCCTCAAAATCTGCCTGTGTGCCATTAAATGCTGTTACCAGCAAAAAGTCAAAATGATATTTTTTTCTTTCCCTCCATGAAGAAAATTGCAGGTCTGATATTTTGTTACAGCAATAATTGCCCCTGAGATTGGCTTGCAATTATTTTGGTGAGTCTGACCTTCCAAAGTGAAATGACATGAACAGCACAGCATCCATGAGCCCAGGTAACAGCTTAACAGCTTCTAATTATTTCCCATCAACTCTTGATCTTCTTTACCTGATTGTTGCTTCAAAGTATTTCAGTAGAGAGAAGATGGCCTCAGCACTCTCTATTTATCTCAACATCTTGGTGAAAGTTTCAGAGCACTTTCCCTGAGCAGAGAGGAGAGGAGAGACTGCCTGCACTGCCTGAAACACATCTTTAACTGACAAAGCAATGGTTTACTGCTAAACTTATTGTATTCCTCAGACACGACATTTAATGGTTGTTTGGTGGGGGTTATTTTAATAATTATCAATGTCTTTGCCAGAATATCTATTTTTGAGACTGTTCATACATAGAAACTTAATGAAAATCATGACTGTGGACTTTAGAGTAATTCTGTCAATACAAACTTTGGAGTGGGATTCTCTTTTATTCTGGTATAAATTCTCAGAGATGGATAAAAATAAATGTAACCAAGACTATATTATGGACAACATAAAAGGCCTGCTCTGCCTACCCTTCCCTTTACACAGCCCATCAGTCAACAGTGATGTGAAGACAACCCCGCAGTCTGCCCAGAGCAAGTGTTACTGCTTCCTGAAGTCTTCTGAGATCCCATCATGAGATCTGCCCAGATACACCCCAGAAAGCACCACATAATATTTCCTTCTCCATTAGCTCCAGTCACATATCAGGTGCTGCCTTGATTCCCATTTCTGCTCTCATTTTCTCTCCCATTTCTTCTGTTCCGTTTATAATTTATTTCTTCTCTCTCTTTTTTTTTCTAGCCTGTTACTTTTTCCTTTTTAATCTGATCTAGGCCACCAAGATTACATTACTTCTTGTATTTATTTTTGTGGCTGTATTTCTGTAAGCCTCTGACCAAAAAGGCAACAAGAAGTTATGCCTTAAATAGCCTGCCCGTGTTGGGGCTTGCCTGGCACTGATGAGGCAGGGTGCTGCCCCTCCAGCATGGAGACCTCGCCGTGACTCAGCTCCAGAAGCTGTTTCCTAGCTTTGCCTTTCTTTTCCTCTCTCCTTTCTATATGTGCTTGTCTTTGGGACTTGGTTTTGTTTTCTCCTTCCAGAAAGCAGAATAGGGCTCCAGCAATAACAGTAGCAGAACCAACCCCAATCTGTCTTCATTAAAACAACTTCTTTTCCCAGAAAAGACAGTCGCACCACCTCTAACGCTGTCTAACCACAGTCAGAAAGGGATGGACATGACAATGGATCAGTACTAAGGAAGATCATTCAAAAGCAAGAGTATTGAGCGTTTCAGACGCTTTCATGTCTTTTATTCGCCTTTCTGGAGTCAGAGATCTTTGTATTCAAAGCCCCAAGCATTATTTATAGCGCTTTATGGAGACAGACCCATCAGCACTCAGGCTCTCCAGACCCCTTCATCCGATTTTCGTTAGCGCTGTACCGCAAGCCCGCGACATTTAGCAAATGAGAAACCGAGAGGCAGAGGCACAACAGTACTGCCTCGAAAAGAGCCCACATCTTCCCAAACCCCACACACACATCCAGCCCCTCATGTCCTCCCTCAAAGAGAAACTACAGGTTTGTTTGTCTACTAGCGAAAGGCCGGTTGCATGCAAGACATCTGGGTCATCTTCTTCCAACCCCCACCCCACTGCAGTTGATTTTGTTTTAAGCACTTTATTCTACTGGCAGAGCAGAATTTGACTCGGCATTTTTACTTCTTGCTGGTACCCAGGGTCTCTTTCTCACCCTCAGTGCTGGAGAACATAAATCCTCCAGCACCACATGGCAACAATTGCATGGGACAAGGAAAATTATAGGGTTGATAAGCATTTCAATGGGGGATGAGTAAGTGCTCTCATCCCATCACACTGCTAATTTCTGCCTGGACCTTGGAGAAGCTCCTACCTTCCCCCCTATGTCCCTACACTCAGTCACAACAGGCACTGGATCAACCCCAGACCACAATCCATGACCCACCTTCTGTAAGCGGATACAGTTTGTATTTAATACCACGGTAAATTAAAACATGGCAGACCACATCAAGCCTTTATTTCGCGTACAATAAAAGGGTTTCCTCAGTCATAAAAAACATGGGCAAGGAGAGGGGGAAGAGGCCACCGCACAACAAATTCCTTCCTTACAGTCTAGAGAATTTGCGGGNTTAATAAAATGTCGTCTATGAATTATACGTCAGGACTGGCCCCAAACGTGAACCAGACACGGTTTGGTGTGCTGGGATCGCTGCGCTGGCACAGTGCAGGATCACGTCCGGCTCTGCAAAGACTCGCATACGCGCTTATCTCCGAGGTTTAAGCTCCTCCTGCCTCCCGTTAAACAACGAAGGACATGTGTAAGTATTCACATGCTGAAGGACTTAGTTTTACAAAGAGTGCTTTGTTCTGCAAAGGTTGCCTACGCTGGAAAAATTACTAAAACAATAGCAAACACCACAACTGTTTATCCTCCTGGTTAAAAAAAAACAAAACGATGTAAGCATCCAAGTACATTCAACCTATAAATATATTTAGATTTTGCCCCACATTTTTTGTGATGGACTGAAGGCAGATTTTAATAATAAATTTCTGTACCCAAAATTCACACACATGAGTAGAAGAAAATCCACTGACTTGAAGGGGACATCGCAGAATTTCTGCCGCTCTTCCAAATTGAAAACAAAACTGATTTTAAAATGACTGTAGCGACAACGTTGCCTTTCTAACAGTTCTGGCATTAAACCCCCTTATCGTTGGCAAATTCGTGTATTCTGTGTATCACATTACTACCAGCCACAGAACGGTGCTGGGCACCGCATCAACAGCAAGAGACCCCCACAGCCCCTGTCCCAAAGTCCTTGCAACACGGTACAAAACCCAGCTGGGTGGCAACAGACCTGCAGACAAGCTCCTCAAAAAACCAAAACAACTCACGTCAAGATGGCAAGAAATGTGTTTCTACACCCCAGCTGCCTAACCATTCATCTTTATCACACTGTATTTATCTGCTGCTCATAACAGTTTGTTTTATAACGCTTTTTTGTTTAGCTACAGTAGCCGTCCAGATTTACACAAGGAAGGGAACTGGGCTTGCAGCGAGCACGTCTGCCTTGCACACACTCACGGAGTCAAGTTCACTGCTTCACTTCCCAGCCAAAGCCCAGTTAGGACAGCACAAGGACCATCACACATGTGGTCATCCTGTTGTCATCCCTTCTCCGTGGCACGGCGGAGCTCTGTCGAAGCCTCAGTGCTAGCGCGGCTGTGGTAATTTTAACACGGGTTACCGCAGCAGAACGAGTACATTTACTGCTGCGCTGCACAAACACCACGTCATGAGCGGAGCACGCCGAGGACTCCCACAACTTCCACACCACATACCTCCCATGCAGCGATCCTGATAAATACTTCAGGGGAGGAGGGGGGGAAGAAAGAAAGGAAAAAAAAAAAAAGTGGGGGGGAACAGGATATTTTAATTGACTTGACACTAAATTCCACTCCCCACATCGAATCAACTGAGCATTAAATTCATGTGTCTATTATGGTATGTGCAGATGTGTCAGGGTACACACGTAAGTGTTTCCAGTCGCTGAGTTAATTTCTTGTTGAAGGAAAATAATGTGAAACCCATTAAAGAAAGAGCAACAGAATTTGATAACAAGATGCAACAGCTATCTAAGGTTTTTGAAAAATCCCAACCATCTCAGCCGCAGATTAAAACTTTTCAGCAGTTCTTAATATTCACTAGGGGTGAAGTATTTCTTGGGGAGGAATGGAGGGCTTTGGGGGGGGATTTTTTTATTCATTTGATGGGTTTTTTTAAGAAGCTACTGTATTATCTTGTGTTTTATTTTTACAGAATAATATTAGGGGAATATAAATAAATTAGTATTTGTTCTACTGTTTTTTAAAGATCTTTTGTAATTCTGCAGCAGAATATTTTGATGGATAAAATCTTTTTCTAGCTTAAAGTGTCTTTAATTAAAAATATAAATTTTTTTTAAAAAGCATGAAAATTGAAAGGAAATGGATCAAAATGCTTTGAATAATATACTTTAGTTGGCTCGAATGGGAGGATTTTTCTTAGATTTTTGCTACACATGAAATCAAGATATTTTAATAAACAAATGCATAACATCTTGGAAAACTATGCCAGCAATGTTCATAAGGCAGAGGAATCACAATACGATCGCTTCTGTTCAAAAACGAGAGAAGGCCAAATTCCCTGCTGGCATTATCCCAGCAAAGCAAAGGGCATCAGAATAGGAGAGGACTCGGCCTCCAGAAGGAAAACCAACTTTTCTCCCTGTAGGCAGAGCATCCTCTGGGCTGGTGTGAATCACTAGGATATGGCAGAGGATGTCGCCTCACACTTTTTTAGCAATTTCCATCAAAACACCAAGGAGAGCAGAATTCCCCTTCTCCAGCACCAGGATTTGTACAGACCAGGCTCTGCACTGGAACTACAGCAGCTGGTCCCTTTCAGGCTACCAAAGTCCCTGAAATCATTGCATTCATGTGCATGATGCCTGGGATTTCTAAGCTGCTCTCCTCTTGCTTTATTTATTTTTTAACTCTTAAAAATAGAATTTAAAGTACTGAGGAGGAAAATGCTTCTCCACTGCCCGTCCATCGCCACGCAGAAGCTGGGGTGCACTGGTGTGGCAGCGAGAGCACCGGGACCTTTCAAACACAGCACCCGGTCCAACCTATTGTTATCTAACTCACCCACAGAAAAAAGAGCCCGATATTTCCCTTGAATCCAAAACAATCTACCACAGCAATTTTTGTTACTCCAAGAAAAAGAGAGAGAGAGAGAAGGGAAAAAAAAAAAAATACATTACTTCTCTGAATTACACGCCACTTTCATAATTCTCCCTGAAGTACCACACAGGGACTGTGTTGAAGGGAGGAAAATGAAAACAGCTGCCGAGGTTTTGGGTTACACTGCAGCTTCGTGCTGCCTTTGGCCCTTGCCCACCAGTGCAGTTTGTTCTAATCCTGGTCGTGAATGTCCGTATTTGTTACCGCTCGCTAAGGCGAGTCTTCTGCCTCTTGGAATAATAAAAACTGTTGTGTGCTTATCTGCTAAGCTTCTTTGACAGTTGCAAAAAGTCATCCAGTCAGCAATGCGCCCGGCGCCCTGGACTGCCACTCAACTGGAATGCCCACGGCTGCTGGCTGGGACGGCCGTGCTGGTGGATGGGGAGTGTGTGCAGGCAGGGACTGCAGGGCTGGGGGAGGCCAGGGCCCCTGGTGCGGGGCTGGCATTGCCCTCACATCCCAGGACTCCCCTTTCTCCTCTTCCTTTTCTTTTTAATTTCCCTTTTCATTCTTGCTGCATGTACCTCAAAACAACAAAGGCATCTCCATCAGCAAGCCAACTTCTAAAAATAAGTCACATCATTTTCAGAAGGGATTTTGGCTCCCGAGGCAGATTTTGATGAACATGAGGTGGCTGGCTTTCAGCAGGGCTGTGATTTAGAGCTGCACAGCCTCCCCTTCCTCGCTCTCACCACACCAGCCAGTCTCCCCTCGTCCTCTGTCCGCACTCCCTTCAGGTCCACTGTGCTGCCATACTATTTCCTGCTGCTGGGCTCCTATTTTCTCCCTAATCCCTGACTTCCTTCGCACTCTCCAAATAGTTCTCCTCGGCCTCGACTTTATTAACTTAAGCTGTTTATTCTTCTGCCACTAGAAAGTAATTCAGTGCATTCCCTTTTCTTCCTCCCTGTCTCCCCCAACCTCATTCCACACCGAGAAACCATTTGCCTCTTTGGAGAACTACGTATATTTTTTCCCCCCAATGCATTTGGGAGAGAAAATTTGTGGGATGGGGAGGGGGGGAGGAGGGCAAGTTCCTGGCAGCTCCCCACTGGAGGATCATATCTGTTTTTAATTTAGATAGTTAAAAAATCACAGCCCTGCTGGAATCTGGAAGAGGAGCGCGTGTGCGTCTCCGCGTGTGTGGTTATATAGGCGCACATTGTGTTTGTCTGTATGGAAACAGGGTGACATGTTTATTGTGTGTGTGCACTCGTGTTGTTTTTGCTCATGTGGAAGCGGTACAGTGCGTTGTTTGTGGCCTGCGTTACATCCACACGGAGCTGCCTCAGCCTGACGTTGCAATCGGTGCGGGAAAGCCCGAGAGCACAACTGACCACTATGTATTGACCAGCTCCACTGCAACAACCCTCCCCAGGAAAGCACAGCACCTCGGGGGGAGATGCAGACTGGAGATCAGGAGCTCAGCCATGGCTATGGAAGCATGAGCACCTGCCCTTAAGCAACTCCGGTCCTGCCTGGAGCAATAGCAGCATCGTGCGGATCAGGGCTACACCTCCACAGGTTTGCTAGATAGGCTGTACATCCAGTCAAGCCCAAGGAGAGCCAGCAAACAACTGGTTTCTACTGGCACATCTCTCCATTGCAGAAACATTGGAGAGGTCAGCTGTGTTTTGTGCTGGTCGGCCACCAAACCTGCAGATCCCTACTTCCATATTCAGCAGCCACACATACGTGCATAGCAGCCACTACATATCAAAAATCAATTATGGGACTATACCTGTATCCATACACATATACACCTACACAGCCTTCTATGCACATGTGTGTAGGACTACAGAAAGCAGGACTGCGTGTTAAGATCCTGAGGCAGCATCGAGGGGAGGCTGGGGCACTGCCTCTGCCTCTAATGCAGTTCACTTCCTCTCTAGATCCCAGCAGAAGTGACTTATTACAGGAGCTTATAAAACTTCCCCTGAAGAATAATTGCAAAATGAAGCAAATTGTGCTAAGTGGTGGCCAATAATTTCACCAGGGACAGAGGCTATTAGACCAGCTGGGAAGGTCCTCGCCTGCGCTCCACCCTCCGCCAGCTGGGACAAGCCCTGTCTAAGGGCAGTGTAGTCACAGCACATTTTTAGGGGGTGATTAATTGTGTCTCCATCAAAGGGGAGCCAGAATCACTATTTGCCCAGAGCTGCTCATGGCAACAGGCATATCCCAGCAGCAGGGCTCACCCACGAGCAGACAGACAGACCCCCTCAACCTGCTCCCAGCACTTCATCATCCATCCACTTCATCTTTTCCGAGGGGTACAAAGCTGCCTTTGCACAGCCTAAGCTCTGTATGTTACCCATGGCAGGCAGGAGTGGAGGCTATTCACTTGGCTGTCGCTCCTTTGGGATATTTGAATCATATTCTCCTGTCTCCCCCAGTCTCTAAACTACAGAGTGGACTGGACATTCCTCTCAAGTCACCTCTGGAAACCTCAGCACTGCCAATTGCCAATAGAACAAATTCCCTGTGGCATTAACCAGTATTTTTGGCCTCTGATCAACAGCTGACCCAAGAGATGTTCTGAGACCAAAAAAAAAAGGGGGGGAAAAAAATAAGAAAGAACCCAACACGTTCCCTCCCCCCTTTTCCTCTTCCTCCAAAAAAATAAAATAAAATAATCATGTAAGTGATGAAAAATGGGCCATGTGTAAAGAACTACAGACCCCAGGGGCAGCTCTGGATTGAACTCCCTACTTATACACAGTTTTACATTATTATTTACTACAGTAATCAATGTAAAAACACTGCCTACCCTAGCAACCCCTGTGTCATATGGTGTGTATACATCACCTCTGGGAAGCAGGTCAGCTCTATAAAGAAAATCAGCCATATTTAACGTGAAACTCTGTAGTTTTTACAATGTTTTTAAAAATGTTTTACAACATGTAGAAATGCTTCCATAAAAGCAGACTTATTAATCCCAGTTTTAAGCTGTCTTTTAAAGTGTAGTTTTCTTACACAAATATTTTCCTTCTCTCCCCCCTGCTCCCCGCCCCCCCCCTCCACCCCCCCCCACACACACACATTTTAAATAATGCTATAATAGAAAAGGAACCAGGTCTTCAGACAGAGAATGAAGCTCATCACTGTTCACCTCCACAAACCCCCAATTTCTCCCCCACTACAGAAGACAAGGCAGAGGATGGTTGCTACCCCGGAAGAGATAACCCCCCCAAGCACTATCAGTGATGGGGGGGTATCTACAGGATTTGGTATGTTTTCTTACACCTATTCCAAGGCTGAGAATCTTTGTACCAATGTGAGACTCTCAACCACAAAGCCTGAGGAGCCTCACTGGGCCCCTTCTCCCACCAAGGGAGGGCTGCAGACAACTCAGGTCTGTATTGCCCTCTGGAGATGCCTGTCCCTTGTTAGTGCTGGAAAGTCTAGCATAATTACGTGCCTAATTTAGGAATGAGATGCAAAACAAACCCAGGCCCTATTCCTGGAGATGTTTGCCTACTCAGTACTCACCAATACTCCACCCACCCCAGAGCCCACCACACACTGCCCACACCCCTGCCAGCCCCAGACTCCATACAGGGGGGTCAAGCTTTCCCACTGTGGTGTTGGAGGTACCACGGGTCCAACAGAGAAGCACCAAGGCTGCACAAAAGGGACAACATCATCATGCCACGGGTTGAATCCAGGTCAGCACGGGGCAGGTGGGAGCAGTACTTCATCTCCTGGCCACCCATGAAATCACAACTCAGTCCTTCACTCATGGAGAAGGGCAGAGAAAGTCCAGGTGACCCAAGGGAGGGCACCATTCTTGCAGCACAGTATTTGGTCACTGCAGATGTGGCCACAGCAGGGTCAGACCCCCCAGGACAACCTCCTGGTACGTGTGCCCTGGGAAGGGGCTGTGATACAGAGGTGAGTGCTGCAGCAAGCAGCCCCAGCCCCTCTGAAGCCTTCCCACCTGAATAAAGCTGCACAAGTCAGTCCATTTTTTCAGTGTAGCTGCTTAAACCTGCCAGGTAACATCTCTGAGGAACACCACAGATCAGAAAAGTAGCATACAAGTGACAGCTCTGTGTTACTGCTTTAGTAATGAATTTAGTAATGTTTAAAAAAAAAATAACCCATTAAAGTTTCCATCAGACAGATAAATAAAAATTAGCTCTCAGATAAAACAAGATGCCCTGTCCACTCCATTTCTAACCCTCAGCAAATCCCTTTGAGTAACAGCCCATTTTACACATAGCAGAACTGGACACGGAGGACTTGGTCACACATTTTTTCCTAAATCCTGTCATCCAGCACTCAAAAGCATCAATATTTCAGTGATGGGGGACAGGATTGCTGGTTCCTGCCATCTGGCCTAACCTATTCATGCCCACCACCGCCCTCATCTCTGTAATAAGCTTGACTGCTCCAATGGGGGGATGCTGTTTATCTTCCCCCCCGTGACCCCACTCCACAGCTTGCCTTGCTGGTCCTTCATTGGACCCAGATTTCCACCCTGCTTGCTGTTTTTCCAGCAGTAGTGTCTTGGCTCCTGGCAGACTGGTGAGACATTTCTGTCGGCAGCTCAGGAATTCCCTTTGTTTCTTTCCTGAGTTCAGGCTCACCTTGATGCTAGTCTCTGACCCCTCTTTAATGCAGAGGAATGTGTGAAAAACTTATTCCCCTTTTCATTAAGAACTCATTTAAATTCACCAAAAAAAGTGAGCCAGCTCCATCCACTGTGGCTAATTTGTTCCCTGCGAAGCTGTTTAATTTCTGACTTTGAGCTCAACAGAAAAGCGAGATCTTGCTTCTACTGACCCAATAGTTCAATTCTTTGGCATCAATGACGAATAAAAAGTTGGGGATACACATTTGAAGTACATGTTTTTATGCTCATAAACAGTGCAACCAGCTACAGGCAAAGGCTGCGTGTCTCCGGGCGTAGCATCCTCCACTTCACTTGCTTAATTAGTGACTGTGGTAAGAATGGGAATTTCATTTTCCATTAAAATCTTACCAAAATATTTGTTTTGTTTATTTGTTTTTCACAACACACAAAGTGAAAGCCAAACCCGTCATTTCTACTCTGGTTTGTTTTTGTTTTTTGACAAGTGAAAAAATCAACATTGCTGGACTTGCAGTGTTTTGGGGGCTGATCTGGAAAAGGTGCCAATGCAAATAGTGTCACATCCTTTGTGCAAAACTTAAAAAAAAAAAAAAAGAGAGAGAAAGCCATTTTTCATCCAAAAAGCACTTTGGAAAAAAAAAATCAGAGCCCAATTGTTAACGTTATTCTCAATCTGATCCTTATTAATGTCCCCTAATCTCCTGCGTGCTCGGAGCTGGATGTGTCGCAGCGATGCGTGTAGCAGTCTGCAGACACGCCAGGGAGACACGGGGAGCTGGAGGCAGCACGAGTGTGTCATGAGAGGCAGCAAAGGACCCCATCACCTCCAGCCACGTGAGGGGCAGGGAAGGCGATAGTGTGTCATCCATCCTAACCAATGGGAAGGTGAGGCAGGGTAGGGAGGAAAAAGGACATGTAGAAGTAGTACTTCCCTCTCCATGTTGAGGCTTTACTTATCCCATACCCAGCCAAGATGTGTTCAATCTACTCAACAGCATCTCTCTCCAGTTCATTGACCACAAAATTACCGTTCATTTCTCACAGCACAACAGGGCCTCTACACAAAGACCCCCATAGTGATCCTCCCACAAGTGCCTTAATCACAGGAGACCTGCTCTGCTGATGTCCCTATGTGCTGAGAGGAGCTGGTTACCCAGCATAAGCCACAGCCAGCTGCAGTTTCCCTTAGTTTTGTCACTTGTGTATTTGGGTTGCAGATGGAGGGGAGGGGGGCTGAGGAGGAAAAGGCCTTAATACAATTTATTTTTTAAATGAACCTATTTAAAACTATGGATGCCGACTTTTCAGTAGTCTTCTGGGGGCTGTTACAAAGGGGCCCTGGTTGAAATCTATCTGAAAGGAGTTAACCACAGCCCTTTGCTCACACATGTGGTATAATGTAGGCTCTTTATTGCTTTTCTTTACTCCCCACACACACACATTTAAGATACGCCATGTAGAGCTTTTCTAAATATCTTACAAGTGTGTTTGTGTGTACACTGGATTTATGGCAGAAAAGGGAACCTACTTCTGCCCTCAATTAAGGAAACCCGTGAGCAAGCAGGACTCAACACCAAGCTCCACACTAGAGCCAAGAGAGAACTGCTGGAGGAGAGTGTAACACAACCTAGTGACATGTAGAGATTACAAATACCCCCTTATCATCAGGAGAACAGGAGACTGCGCACCGGGAAAGATACCAACCTCAAGAATCAAACATCTCCCTCCAGAGAAAGAAGCCAGTCTGACCCTCCATGTCTAAAGTTTGGTCCTGCAAAAAGCTGTGCCTTGGATTTGTCTCTGGCTTTTGGGCAGCCAGCTGAGGCACACAAGGCTGGAGCATGGTCACCTGAGACTTCCTCTGTGGTCAAGGGACAGAAATCTTCTCCCTCAAGGCTTAAGGCCTGAGACCATACCCAAAACATCTGTTAGAGGTGTTTATGCCTTTCCAGTGCCCATCTGACTGCCTGTGCTCATGCTGGGTGTTTGCAAGCCCAGCTTCAGGACCTCCTCTACCCCAGGCACTTGCAGTGAGATGAACAAGAATCCATCTACCACAGGCAAAGACAGCACACCAGGGAAGGAACATATAGACCACCCACCATGGCATACGGCACCTAGGTCAAATCTAGGTCTTGGAGATGACAACTGTGGTCTAAAGTAATGAGCAGCTCAGGTCACCTACCGCCCAGTGATGCCACATCCTGGCTCCTTCGCCACAGGGAAGAGACAGAGACCTGTGCTGGAATCATCTAGTACTGGAACCTAATTGTCACATATACCTCTACTCTTTGACCATCAAAAGCAGCCAGGATCACTAAATAGGAGATCAGCTGAACACACCAGGTCCCCTGAGATGGTCCTAGATTCTCTCCTACCACTCTTCACCTTAGGGTCAGGATTTGAACTGATTTTCAACAACACCCTTATCAGATGCCTGAAGAAGTAAGTCAAGCTGTCACTAAGGGAGAGAAGCTGAGCTGGTGTAGACTGCCCCTATCAACTGATGAAGTCATTCACCATTTGAAGACTTAGACCAAAGCTGGCATCCCACAAATCCAAGCCGATTTTTAACCTTGTGGGTTTTTTGGAGCCCTCCTTTGCTGTGCTAATGTGCTTTTAACATTGTTTCTTCCCTGGTATGTGGGTTATATTAGCACACATGCACACGCGCACCCCGTATACACAGAAAGTCTATAAAACAGGGCACTCGTATAATTTTAAAATAGACAAATCAGTTTAAAGCATTAAAGCAAATCTGGTAAAAGAAAATCTCTCCTGGGTTGACATTTTGTTTGCCAAGTTTTAGCTTGGAATGAGTTTTTATATGGCTGAGTTATAAACCCTAGAAAATAGTGGTTTATAATGGAAATCTTGACAAATCCTTAACACAGGCCCCATTGTAATATATTCAGTACATATCCCATTGATCTATGGTAAGAACGAGTTTTATATAAAAACATTTTAACCATGGGAGCAACGTGGTTATCTTCAGGCTTCCAAAAATATTTTTCAAATAAATAGGTGGCTTTTTCAGTTGAACAAAATCAACAAATTGAACATTGAAAATGGCATCTAAATATTCATCTGGATTTAAAAAAAATTAAAAAGAAACACAAACCAAACCAGAATCCATGATGTTCCTTTGGCTGAAAAGCAGACACTGACTAAGGAGCAATTCAGCTTTGATACAGCTCTCAAAGCAGGATAGGGTATTAGCCACGAGCAACAGAAATCACTTTCTTAGCAGATTAGCTGTAGGTCTGAAGCAATAAGGAACTAAACTCAAGCCATTCACTGAGCAGGCAAGTTGATAAACCTGGGATTCAAAGGATTTGCTTGCTAGGTCCCCAAAAACCTCCTTCTGTCCCTCAAGACCCCCACTGCTTTTGCCCCAGCAGCTCCCCACTGCAGCCCTGTCTTGGGCTGAGCCTAGGCTCAGGCTGCCTGGCACATCTATCCCAGGTACATCATGCTTTTGGCTCCACTGATGGGGGGGCATGATGCTGTGGCGATGAGGAGCAGCCATAGCTGTGCATTTTATCCTGCCCTCAGTATTGCAGTAGTGGTGATCGTTGATTCAGGGATGGGACCAGGTGAAGTGCAGGACAGGCACCTTTCCCCGGGCTCACAACCAGAGCATCCCCCTAGATTCCAAAACATGGGAGTCTTTACACAGGCAACATTTCTCTGGGTGAAAAAAAAGTAAACAGTAACTTTCAAGGCAATTATTTCTGCAGAAGTCCTTTAGTTCGTTGAGTAGCAAATGCTGATATTGCAGGCACATGAACACAAGCAGCAATTAACAATTCTGTCCCCCAGCTTTTTTTTTTCCCCCAATGCTATCAGAAGCTTTGTCTCTCAAATATTTTAAACCCATGAATTTTCCTAATATCTAAAAAATTTGCAGTCTTTATCATTTAGCCTTACATTGTAACACTCTTGTACTGATGAGGAGGTTCAAACTCTCAAATGACAAAATGGGGCAAATACTTATGAAAAACTAGGGGCATTTTGAAGCTTTTTAAAGGTTTGTAGATATTGAACTGGTCATGCAATCAAGATGCCAAGTGTAAAGTGAGGAGCTATATCATGTGGATTTATTAGCTTTAATGCAATATTTTGTCTAAGTGAGCTCTCCAGGCTCTCTTTTGAACAAATTGAAGAAGATGAGATGATTCAGGCTATCCTAAAATTGTTAAGATGGATTGCTGTCTGGACATACTAATCTATCTTTCTGAATACAGAGGGATCCTAAATGGGCTACCCAATAAGTCCCCTGAAGAGAGTCAAATGGCTTGTCTTGGCAGAACAAGAATTTGAACTCACACCTCCATCACCCTTGGCAAGATTGGGACAATTGCCTACAAGAAAGATGGGGAGAGGCTGTTTAGTAGGGCCTGTTGTGACAGGACAAGGGGTAATGGTTTCAAAATAGAGGGAGGGAGATTTAGATTGAATATTAGAAAAAAGTTCTTTACTGTAAGAGTGGTGGAGCACTGGAACAGGTTGCCCAGGGAGGTGGTGGATGCCCCATCCCTGGAGAAGTTCAAGGCCAGGTTGCATGAGGCCCTGAGCAACCTGATCTAGTTGGAGGTGTCCCTGCTTCTTGCAGGGGGGTTGGACAGGATGACCTCTGGGAGTCGCTTCTAACCCTAATCATTCTATGATTCTATAATCGCATTTGCATCCAACCAAAGGACAAAAATGGGTATTTATATTGTGCATAAAAGGGCATATGAAATAAAGCTGGTTCTACACAAACAGATGACTGTGCACCCAGAATTGCAGTCACTTCAAGCCTGAGTTGCTCTCACTTTAAAAGCAGCTTCCTCTTCACACAATCACCTCCAACCATAGGTCAGAATTCCTGCACTAGCATCCAAGGGAGTGAGCCATTTCCATCTCTGATGCATTCCTCTTACTTCCACTGAAGCCGATTACTACACTCCCTCTCTAGCACGAACATAAATTTTTCCGACTTAACATGTTGCTTTAGGACTCGGTTCCACTCAACAGTAGACTTCCATATGTGCTGCAATGTTTGTGTTTCTAAGCAATGCCTCGGCAACCACATCAGGGTTGCCGAAAGACAAAAATGAAAAGCCTGCTTTTTAATTTTCTTTTTCTGGCAATCTCAGTTGGAAACTCAAAGTAGAAGAAGGTTGTCTATATTCCCCAGAAGAACTGTAGTCCACAGGGCCAACGTGGTGTTAGCACACACACAAGAAAATTTTGGTGACATGTGTCTATTAAAAAAAAAATATTAAGTAAATACTCTTCACTGGGATTGGGTTTAGAGAGAAAAAAAAATAAAAAGAGGGTTTTGCTGACATGTAAGAGGCATATCAAAATACCTCGTCCTTGTGGAAAATGCCAGCAGGTGTTGACTAGGGATGGGGTTTTTTCCTCTTTAAATGCCAGAGTATTTCCTCACAAACAGTCCTGGCAACTTCCTTTTGCATATTTTGTTGAACAAATGACAAATTAGCTACATAAACTTGCATGAATTCCATTCCCCAGCTATTCATGAGCAAGCAACAGTTTATTCAGATGCCTTGACTAGAGAGGATAATAGCTTTGCTATTCTTCCCCTCTCCATCCCCCCCTTTTTATTCTTTTTTTTTAAAGGGCAAGATCTAACTGTCATTGATGAAGAGATGCAAAGGTTTTAGGATCATTATGATGATCTGGTTCTGACTATAGAATTTCACTCAGCTGCTCTGTAGCACACCCTAGAAATTATCCTCAATGGAGGACCCATTATTTTGCTGGGCTTTGAGAATCAAGTATTTATGCCTTAGTTCTAGAAAGCATTTAAACACATGCTTAAGTCCCTCCCTAGTCAATAAAAGCACTTAAACACATACTTTGTTCCTGCTAAAGTCAACTGGATGTTGACACAGCAGGTAGCTCACTGAGCAGAACAAACTGCTAACGGTGTAACCTCAGAACAGTATCACTGTGCTTTGGAGCTCAGAGTTGGGGATGTGTTTCCTCATTTTTCTAGCGATCAAATAATGGACTTGCCATCCCATGAGGCACTAGAAGGTATTAAGGTTTGGTCCTGCCTGAAGCTAGGTTGCAAACTCAAAAGTATATGAATATGTGTATATTTTTAATGAAGCACAAAATGTTCTCAAATATTTCATATCACTCTGAACAGTGTGCCTCAGGCAGGCCAGAGTGAGCCTTTTCCAAGATCCTGTCCAGCTTCTCCTGGGAGATATTTATATGCAACGCAGCCCATGCCAGTCCCAAAGCAACCACTCACCCCACCCCTCCCCACCATAGACACACAGAACTGCCCATGGCAAAGGGCACCCAGTCTCCCACATCTGCTTCCACAACACTAAACTGCTTGGATGGAAGATATTCCCCTGTCAAACCATGGTCATTTCCCTGTTGAGCAGACCACTCTAAAGCAAAGCTCCAGCTCTTTGCCCTGTGGCAGTTACCCCAGCCCCGTAGCTGCCTCCCACCACACAGAGCCGGCTCCTCCGTGCCTTGGTGAGGCTGTGAGATGTGCTGGCTGCCTCTGCCTTTCCTCTTCACCATTTAAAAGTTTATTCTAACATCAGTGAAGTGGTTAGGGGTGCTAAGAGCCAGTTATGGCCCATTAGAGGCTGCACTGGGTTCGTGGTTGTGAGGAAGGTGCTGAGAGCTGCTACAGCCAGGTTAAATGGCATTTGCCTTCCCCCCTCTCCCATGGCACCTGGATTCTGAGGGGAAGCAAGTCTTCTGGGAAAGAGTCTAAAAGGGAGCAGACAGGATTTTTACCTGGTCCACAGCAACTGTGACATCTCTTTGAAGCCCAGCAGCGCTGGTCCAAACTCCAAATGCTGCTCCCCTGCCCCAATGCCGGTGGGGAAGCAGGCTCTGTGCATCACCTCCCACTGCCCAGCACCCACATCTAGGGCTCTCAGAGTTCTCTCTACCCACACTACAGGGCAAAGTCCCATGGAAATGGAAGTTACTGTAATTGTAGCCTGCCTGAACATATGGTTTCAAGGATCCTTCGGCGTGTAAAATGCATGAATATGCATCATAACTAGATGTCACCGCTTAAGTTACATAATCCTGCACAAACATATATTTAAGAAGAACCCGACATCCTCTGGTTTTTAAGGGGCTTTAGCCGTGATTAATTCTCTGAGCTTATTAATCACAACATGTGTTAGTGCTTGATAAATTGCCCAAAAGTTGCATTAGCTAATAAGTATAAGAACAAAACGAAATAGTTTCATCTGTTTTTATAATAAGACAAAGAGCATCATGGGAGCATACACGGTGGTCATGAATAAAAGAGAAACATTCATTTATGATAATTGGTTTCAGCTCCCCGTTTGGCTGGTTCTTGTGACCTAAATGTATCCAGTTGTTTCCTTTCTTTCCCGTTGGTTTTTGGGTCACTCCTAATGGTTTAATTCAACAAAAAATGTCTACCATTTCCTGTAACCTCTGTCTTTTTTCATTCCTCCTTCCAAAATGTTTTTTTCTGTGCAGCATCTAGAGAAATCTCCCTCTCTCTCTCTCTCTCTCTGTTTCCTTCCAAGTGAACAAAGTCAATATTGTTGACAGAGAAAAGGTTTAACTCCAGGCAAAAGGAAAAAAAAAAGTAATAGTCATTTATTTGTCTCCACTTTTGAGTTCACAAGGGTTTTTTTGTTTGATCCTGGCGGTCAAGACTTTGACACGGAACATGCCCCCTCTGACCATGAACAATTTATGGAGGGAGAAAGAGACAAAAATCCTTATTCATGTTTAAGAAAGCAAAGGAAATGGCTGTAGATTAATATTTGTGCATTTGTAGCAAATTTTCTGATAGGTCTGTAACACATTCAACCACCCTGGTTGAGAAACACAAGAGGCAAAACTCAGCCCTGGAGAGTTGAGTTTTGTTACTCTTGGACACCTTTCAAAACATCAGCCCTCATTCTGCTTTTCTTAGGGCAGCTTTTTCTTCCAGCAGAGAGTGAAAAATGTTGTATGGCATTTGTAAGAAGGAGGCGCGCGCTGGCTGGGGCTACCTAGAAACACAAGCAGAGAGCACTTGCTATGGTCCTTCCATTTGCACTCATGCCTGATGCTCCCTGAGCATCTCAAAGTGGATTTACACCTTCCATTTGTCCTGCTTGGAGTGAAAAGTAATGAATTTTCTAGCACTAGGTCTTGAGTTTGAGTTAGCAGGAGCACAGCACTAGGATGCCAAAAGGCTGTTAGCACTCAGTAGAGATACCCTAACATGTGCCATCAGGAGTCCCTGCATCCAGTTATGTTCACCACATTAAAACTATTTGGGCTGAAATTCCCCTTTGCCAGGTGTCTGCCTCCAGCAGAATTTTCTAGGAAATTACAAGGAGGGTGGGAGAGGGGGATGCCTGGCGATTTTCCAACACAAGATTAGAGAAAAGTGCTTAGCTGATGTAAAAATAAAATCTAACAATTATTTTTTTGGAGGCTATCTCACGCCTCCATCCTCTGGAAAGGGGATTGGAAATTTGGTGTCACCCTGGGAACAGTAATGTGCCTTTTGCATCCAAATTTGGCAAAGTGAAAAGCCTTTGAAAGCATCTCGCTGAAGATTTATTAGCCTTTGAGAGAAAAACCTCTACAGATTCTCTCTGCCTTGATCTCGCTCCATTTTGGGGTTTCTGGGGATTGCTGAGGACTTTCCTTGCTATGATTCCCATCTTGGCTACTGACACAGCTGCAGCTCCGGGCATGAGAAGGGAGAGGCAGAAAGTCACCCTGGTGAGAGCCCCTGGAGCCCCACTGAAGTCCCTCACTGTCCAAATCACACACACACACAAAAAAAAAAAAAAGCAGCAGAACTGCAAAGCAGGAGAAATGGGGGAAGGACCAGGGAGGAGCCAGGAGCAAACACCTGGGGGGACACTGAGTCCTGGGGAACACTTGCTATGACATCAGGGAATTGTGACCAGGCAGCAAAATGAGGCAGGAGAGTCTTGCGGTGATGTTTTTTCTATGCTTTTATCATACATATGCACAAGGAAGGGGATGAAGGCCACAGACATGGCCTTAATCTTCATGTCTCAAGGCTTCTAAATTCCAGCCTTAAATTTCTCATGTGTAACAGTTGGTTTCTGCTATCATTTCCAGAGCACCCAGAGGTCCCCACCAGACCAGGACATCAAACAGCAAAACATCTCACTGATACATCAACCACCCACTGAAACAGCTGACAGACCCAGCAGGAAGATGCAATGAGAGGGCAGATGCAGCCAGACTAGAAACCAGCACAATTTTGAGTATGCAGATGATACACATGAGGTGTGGCAAGCTGCAGCAGTAAATCAAAGTTTGCTCTCACAACTCTGACACAACCGTTACTCTCCCATTGAAAAACAGATCCCCTCACGATTTTGTGAGGGGAATGAATAAGAATGAATACTTGTGATTTAACCATGTCTAGGGAATTTTTAGCCCTTAAGAATCACCATTTCTTGCAACACTGAGTGGCAGATATTCTAGCTCTCTGTTATGGAAATCTGCCCTTACCCACTGGACTGCACACTTCAGAGACTGAGGCTTTCAGAGAAGAACTTCAGCCTGGAGAAACTCCAGCTAAAACCAGGGGTATCACCAACAACTCATAAACTGGGAGTACTTGTTCCTAAGCATTGTGGTAGAGGTTGGGAGTATAAATGGGCTCAGGACATGATAGGACAAATTCAGTGGGGTTGGTGACTTGTTAATACAGAAGTCCGAGCACAAATTGCACCATGAGAAACTATTGGCAAATGCTTCAGGGAGGATTCATATTATATTTGCCTTATTCCTGGGGGTGCACTAAGGACTACTGCTAGCATCAGATCCAGGCTACATGGACATCTCTATCGGAGTAGTTTCCCCCTCTCTACAGGGGCTGCCCACCGCTGAGCTTCAAGTCACAGCCTGGATCTGTTGTGACCAACCCTTAGTTCGTGGGAATCACAACTCCCATGTGCTATCACCAAGGGTCATGCAAGTACTTTCTTACTTGCAAGGGAAGAACAGCCACTGCTTCCCTGAAATGGTCCCACCTCGGCTGCTCTGGTTTGGGGATGTACTTCATGTGACACAGCCACATGAGATAGATCCTGCCCACCTGCACCCCCATCCTCCCCTAGCAGAGAAACAGCCTCAGAGAATTCAGCTGGAAACTCATCATGCCTCCCCTAAGAGTACAGCAAAGCCCATGACTGCAGGAAATCAACATGTAGAAGAGCCAGAAAACTCCTTTCACATCAGAAAATTAAAACCGACTGTCTAGACAAGAGATCAGGAATTATCTTAAATTCCAAGCAGTGATAACTGACCAAAAGGAATTGGAAAAAAAAAATAAGAAAAGGACAAAGACTTTATTAACAAAAATAATGATCCACTTTGTGTTTGCCATACCAGTAAGAGGAAACAATATGATTTCACTGTCACAATGGTCCTAAAAGCTCATGGAAGCAGGTTTTCTTCCTAGTCTGAACTTTTCTATCATGGAAAATCCACACACTTTATCATATACAATCCTAGTGCAAAAACAGGCTTGTTACTGCAAGATACACCTGCATTGTGTCTGCTTGCATTAGTCACAAGTGAAAATGTGATTGAATGTAACTGCACATCTTCTTAAAATATGACAGGCATTAAAATGTTATTGCATCCTCTCAACAGCTTCTGAAAACTTTTTCTCTAAGCTTATCACACCAAGGGAGATAGTGACGCCAACTTCTATAGGATAACCACACAAAAAAACAGCTTTAACGTGGACTTTCCAACAAAATGGACTGAGTAGCCTTGTGGGAAACACTGGCACATTACTGAATACTCAGTCTTTGTGGATAAGCTCTAACATGAATTAAAAAAATCTACTGCATGATATTATAAGTTTCCTGTAATCTCCAAAGCAATATACCATAATTACTTTACATACCTAGTTTCACTTCTGAATATTTTGGAGCAGAAGACTGCATGAATCTGAGTCCCTCAACTTCCTCATCAATTTTAGTGATGTTAAAACATCAGCATCTGTCTCTGATCTTCCCTTCTTAACCTTATACCTCTCTTCACCCTCCTCTGCAGCTGTAGCTCAAAGATGTTGGGTCATTCATTATCACAAATCCAGCTGACAGACACCAAGCAGGCAGCTCAACAAGTTTTCCATTTGAATTTTCTGGTGAATGATATGTGAAAAACTTTAAATATTCTGCTTTTTAAAAAAATCACAGTGCCAGGAGCAGGACACAGAGATTAGCAAGATCCACATTATTCTGTAGCAAGATTTACAATATTCAGTAATGTTGTATTTTTAGTTTCTCTTGGTGACAGCAGGTTAATTAGTATTGGGATTTTCCGTCAAAGGCTGTAGAAATCTTGCAGGGCACTCTGTATCTACCTGACAATGGTATCTACAGCTACCCCAGAAATACAGAGACCTACCTTTAGCAATACACTGTTTCAGTACACCCTAATTATCTGAATAACACTTTGAGCTGATCTGCAATTCTATGCAAAAGCAGGTGTGACAGCCAGTTTTGCATTAAGCAGCATCTCCACTCCCTGTTTTAGATGAGCACTTCTCACTCTTGAGGGGTCCTGTATGCACCTCACAGCCGCACAGACATCCCACAGAGCTGCTGGCACGTGGGTTTAGCTGTGAGAAGTAACTGGCTCTAAATCTTATAAAATTATTTCAATTGTGTGAATTAAGCAACTTCCTTATATCCTCTAATACATTCAATAGCCGTACAGGATTTCCATCTTCCGAGATGCTGGTACAAACCTTTCCACTCACACTGAATTGGCCATGAAATAGAAGCACTCGTTCCTTCCTGAGGTACAAAGAATTTGATGACCGTAAGACACTGGCTGTATCGCTGTCTGCACAGTATCTCACATCTCTGCTTACTTTGCAAACACCAACAGTGAGCATTGACAACAGCTGCACCATTTTTCAGTGTCATTCCACCCAGACACGTGCTTTTGCAGTGGTTCTGTTTCACTACATCGCTGCATATGTTTTCTCTAGTTTTACTCACTATTACATCAAATAGAAGATACCTCTAATAAAAAAATAAAAATAAAAACAAACCCCAATGAAAACTAAGTGACTCTTGCATTAAAGTATGAGCTCTTTCCCCCATATTTCATTATTTTCCCCATTTAATGACCTCTCTCCTCTGTGCTACCCAGCTCACTGAGGGTGTGTTAACATGTGCCACATGTCAGCATATTTACAATGTGTTGGGATTTATGAATAGTTTTGCATGTGAGAATAGGAATTGCTCGCCTTGCAAGCAATGTGAGTGATGAGATTCTCGTTACAACAGGGTGAGAGATGACCTGACCAGTCTCCAGCCTGCTCCAGGCACACATTTCCTTCCTTCATCTTTCACAGGTGCCACACAGCAGTTTGGGATGGTTCACCTGATGCCTCCAATCCCAGCATCAGGCTGCGGTCATTTCAACCCTGGGAAGGGGCAGTGGAAAGAAGCTCTGCCAAAAAGGCAAAGTGATGGAATTTATAAAATATTTACCAAGAGAGTAAATAACTCCCAGCAGCAGTGCACACAGCCAGGTCTGCTCCAGCTGGGCAAGGGAGAAAGGTGCATCATTGCAAAGGACTCTTAAAGATGTTGTTTTGGCAAGGTGTTCTGCTGGTGCTGCAGCTCCTCACAGACCACTGGAGTGTGGGGGTGTGAATGCATTCACAGAAAATTCACAGAATTTCATGAATGCAACACCAGAAAACACACAGAACATAGAGAAAACCTCACTCTCCCCTTCAAGGCACGTGGTGAGTTTGCATCGTGGCACAGAGCTGGAGCGTGGGCAGTGCACACCATACCTGTGCTGGGAAATGGTGTAAGGAGGGAACTGGGAAGTTCTACAGGTCCAGTTTCCAGGTCAGGTTCCCACAAAACTGCAAAGTGCCCAGAGGTGATGCCAGTGAGCACCAGCACTCCTCCATGCTCCCTTCTCTCACCAGGCAGGAGAGTTGCTGGAGGTGCTGCAGGGAGCCCAGTGTGGGTACATGCAATTCACCCAGCACCCACTTTTCAGGCATGGGGTGGATCTGCAGGAGTGACAGTCCCTCAGCATTCCAAGCCAGCTGCTGCTCTGGCTTAACCCAGACACGGGGTCGGAGCAGAGAGCAAAATGCTGGCCTGGTGTCTTCACAAGTTCTGTTTTATAAGGTCTGCAGTTTTTATGCTTCACCCTTACAGGCAAGCAGTGATGTCAAAAGGGGATTGTGCAAACTCCTCTTGCCTGCTGCATGGAGGAACTGGGATTAGCACAACACAGGCTACCAAACTGCTGCAGAGTCTTACAGGTGAAGGGCAGGAGTTGAAGGTGACATTCCAGAAACAGTGTTCTTGCCATCCTATTGACCTCAAGTCAAACTTAAAAACC
The DNA here is from genome assembly GCA_013399135.1 of Heliornis fulica. Taxonomy (NCBI): domain Eukaryota; kingdom Metazoa; phylum Chordata; class Aves; order Gruiformes; family Heliornithidae; genus Heliornis; species Heliornis fulica. The sequence continues at coordinate 21,898 of VXBZ01003680.1, read as the reverse complement.
ATATAGTTATGACAAAGCAAAAGCCTCTGCCAAAAATATAGAGAGGACAGTCCTGCCAGAACATACGTTAAATACAGACATGCAGTTATTTTTTAGAGTTGCTGGCACACTGTTCTCAGGAAACCTTTCCCTTTAAACACTAAAATTAAACAAACACATGAAACGTGGGGAGAAATGTAATTACTTTATAGCTTGACTTTGGTCTATTGCCTCGGGTATCCAGTTCCTTTTCTTACTGATGTGGAAATTCAAATTCCCCCCTAACAGTGTCATTAATTCCTTGGCCTGGGGAGCCCAACTTTCCTGCTGCATTCTGCATCAGGAAATCTCAGCTGCCTGCACCTTGCTCCGAAAACAGCTCTGCAGGTGACATAGGAGCTCCTGCCCCGCATCTGTCACAGCAAGGAGGCAGGAGGGATCCCCTCTCCTACCAGGAAGGGGGGTGGATTAAAACAATTGGCTAGAAAAAAAAAAAAAACAAACCAACAATTAAAGACATAGACTAAGATCTAGCTCCTCTGACCTCTAGTCCTCCCAAAACTCCCCTAGCCTGCCAAAATAATAATGACAAGGTGTATCTATCTCTGCTTGCCTTTTGCCTAGGAAAAACACCTTCCCCTCTCTCTTCTTATCCCCCCCCCAAGTTGTCCCCTGCCTCTCAACACACACAGACAGGGATGACTAATGGTTAAATGAACACTTAGTCCTAAAACACACTCAAGACCCTGTCAGAGGCTGCCAAAGGCTGTCAAGTGACCCACTGATGTGGGTGAGCTGTGGGTGTCCCCCATGGACCACCCCCTTCCTGCTTTAGTGCCCTGTAGAGAAAGCGAATGGATAAGGAGGAGCACAAGGAGCCCCATGGGTGGAGAAGTGTCTCTCCTGGGCTTACCTTCCTGCTGCCCTGTGTTCTGGGATGCTTATGAAGTCCTCACCATCCTGTGCCAGCCCAGACAGCCACCCTTGCTCCTTCCCTGTGCCTGGGCAGCCACTCCCAAAACGGCTTCCTTGGGCACCGTGTGGATCTTCCCAACTGTTTTCAGAGAGAAATCTTTAGAGGTCGGTCCTGGAAGCAGACTGGTAGCAGCCTGCCCTTTGTAAGCTGTCATGTAATTTAGGAGGAACCAAAGAGTCTCTGTGAGTATATATACCCCTGTCACACACGCAGAATGTGCCTGGCATCCGAGACAGCCGATGCTGGATTTATCCCTTCCCTTTTTGCCAGTGACTGACATAAGTGCCGGGAACTCTTGGTGGAAAACTGCTTATGAGCTTTGGGCCTGATCCAAACCCCACTGAAGACAAAGGAAAGACTTGCGATTGCCTCGAAGCTGGCTTTGGATCAGTCCTATTATCTCTGCTTGGAAAGCAATGTACAAACAAAGCAGGCAAGGGCTGGGGCATGGTAAGCCTGTGCCCAGAGGCCCATCTCATCTGAGGGACAGAGAAGCAGTGAGATGCATGTGAGCTTTTCTTCAAATATCCATCCAAAGCCTTCTAGGGAGGGGACGAGTCTCAGGAGCTACACGTGATCGCATCTCACTCCTGGGTGGAGATGCCTGGCTTGGGAAATGACACCCAGATTTCTCTGCTTGGGGTGGTTGGTATCAGCCACACAAAATTTTCAGAGCCAGATCTACATCCAGACTTAAATTGTGAAAATTATATACCTCACATGCTGGGTGTGCTTATTTCAGTAAAGCACCATCAGTTTGGATGCTCAAACACCAAGCACACCCGTGTGTCTCAAAGAGCAGAAGAGTCCTAACTCCTTGTGTTCACAAACAGACAGAATATTCCAAAAGAGTTACATACACAGACTCCCTCCCACCTAAAATCCACAAAACCATTTGTTTGGTCAACAATTAAGCAGCAATTTGCATTCTTCCTGGGTAAGAGGCAGCCTGCAGAACTGAAAAAATGCCTTGACACTGTTTCATTCCACTTCTGGCAGCACTACCTCTCTCCTCATTTACAGGAGGAGAAAGAAAAAAAAAGAAAAAAAAGAAAAAAGCTGAAAAAAAAAGTTAAGTCACGCTTTTCTATTTTAAGGCATTTGTTGTAACTATACAAGGCTTTTTCCCACAGGGAGAATAAATGAGAACCATGAATCACACCTAACTTACCTAAGCAAAGTGCAAAACAATTCTCTATCCTGGGATTAGACTTGCCGACTCCTGACCCTTTTCTGTGTAGGGTTTGAGCTACACACCACTTGTGCCATTAAACTTATTTCCATTGGAGATAAGGGGTTTTTTTAACCAATGCCCTTCCACTCACAGAAACGCTTTGTGTGGATACAGTTACATTACACCATGACAAGTGTCCTTGAGAAACTGGCAAAACACTTCCTTACACCCCATGTCTAAAAACACATCTGAACTCCCATGTTATAACAGACTGCCACATGTCAATCAAATGACAATAAAGAGCAACGTGTCTGTCCTTCAAATAAGATGAGCAGGAGCCAAAAAGACCCTCAGCTCTTTCTACTGAGGTGGAAGCTCTGGTCTGGCCTCCATCTGAGATGGGGTAAGACCCTGCATGCAATTACCTGGGCCTGGCGGTGGGTGGGAAGGCGTGACAATTCACTGACCTGCCTCAGAGCTCACCCCAAACAGTGCTAGCCTGAAGCTGGCACAGTTTAAAATATGTTCAGATACACCAAAGGAGGCAACTCTGAGGAGCAAAGTTTCAAAAAAAAAAAAAAAAATTCAAATCCTGTTGACATTTTTGTGATGCCAAACTCTGAAAAATCACAGCTGGTGTTGAGGGCCAGGTACCCCTGAGATTGAAACACACAACACAAAGTTACTTTTCAATCCTGGCTTGAACTATAGCCTTGCAAAAGCCCAAGTCTCTGGGATTTCCCACCCCTCATCCAAAGCAGTAGAGAAGAGAAAGTGAGGATTTAAAAGGAAGTAAACTAAACCTCATAGCATGCAAAATAAACTCCTTAATCAGAAGGGTCTTGCCACATCCTCAGTATAGTGTCACGGCTTGAAAACATGCCCTGTTTTCTAAGCTCATTTATTCTCTAGGAAAACTCAGAGACTAAAGTATGCCTTACAGAAATCCCTGGAAAGGCATCTGCAAACAGTTGCACTGAAACTTCGATTGCTGCCGAATGTAATTCATGGCAGAGCAAAACCCTGGAATCTCTGTGAGCGTGGGGTACAAATAGCTCAGGGAGGTGTTTGGTACGGAGGAAATGGTGATGCTTCTTCCATTTCCCATGAATATCATATGCACAGCTCCAGCCATATGTTGTGTTGAATCTGCCACATTCTTCGGTGGTGGGCACAGATGTGGACAGATCTGACAGATCAGGGTCTTAGGGTCACACAGGAGTAAATTGGGGGCAGATGATTTGAGAGTCACAGCTTATTTTTAGAAAAAAAAAAAGAGGGGGGGAAGATTGCTAAGAATCATTTCTGCCATGTGTCTGAACAAGAAAAGCATTTATCTCACTAAAAGCAGAGTTTCTCTCAAATAAGGAGTTTGTTTTAAGAGGCTAACAAAGCTTTTTCTATGTGCTCTATAGATCACAGGTGCTGCAGAAAAGCATACGCTTTGTCATGTACTTCCATGCTTCATTAGTGGGTATTATATTCAGATGGCCTCCAACAATGCTCCATCTTTGCAGGCACAGGAGTGACTCCTTTGACAAATAAGCAAAGTTTCTTCCCCATTGCCTGACTTAGACTATTCAGTAGTTGTTCCTCTGATTAATGCTGGTTTGCTTACTTGTGCATTGAGAGTGATAAAAGACATCAGGGAAGTGGAAAGCCCTTTCCTAAGAATATAATCACTTATAGAAGATGGAAGAGAAAACAAGGAAGAAGAAAATCAATGCCAATTCAAATCCTTTAGACAACCAAAATACAACACATAGCAAACATACTCTTGTACATCATTTATTTATGCTCATAAGAGAGTATTTAACACACATGAAACTCCTTTCTGCTGTACAAAGTTTGACAGAGTGGGGATGAGGTGTCACATCACTTCACCAGCCCCACAAACTGCACAGATGAACACTGGCTCGTACCCTGAGGCTCTGAAAAACTAAGGCAGAATTCAAACCCAAACAGCATTTGTCAAGGGAGAACAAGGAGAGTTTCACAGCGCTGCCTGCCTCGTACAGGGACCTTCCTTTCCAAGGTTGCTTTGAGAAGGAAAACAGAAGGAAATCCCAGACCAACCAGGATGGATGGTGATGGCAGAAGTGTCACCAGTGTCTTTGCAATATGGTCACACCCAGACATTTGCAGGGGATTTTTCCAGGCCATCAGCTCAGATTTCTGACAGCCAGCTTGGGACACTTCTATTTGTATCAAGTAGAAGCTTAGTCTGCACTAAGCTGTGGGTACAAGCATCCCAAGACAGGCCCCAGATGTGTTGGAAACTGCTCAGAGAACAATGTCACCCCTCTGCTCCACAAGCTGAGTGCTCTCCTGGGCCAGGGCAGGAACGGGGTGAAGCTGCTCTGGAAGTGTAGCTGGAGATTTTCCACCTCCTCTTATGAGCCTCTGAGGAGTTGTAGGTGCAATCAGTCATACTTTTTTCCTATGTTTTTCCTGTCTGTTTGACTAAGAATAAAAATCCTGAGTTGATACAGCCTAAATTCTACTGATGTCCCTGCACCTTGGGGTTTCTCACAGGCTCTTTCTGGGTCCTTGGAGAGGTCACACCAAGTGGCAGAATGATTCAGATGAAATTTAAGCTGTGTGATGCTGGCCCAAAACTGTACACTTAAGCGTAGTTGAGCGATTAACTCATTGGAATAGGGATCAGAAAACACAGCTTGTTAGGTGAACACAGACGTTTCAGCCCAGCCATCCAAGCTCTGGGCAGGGATCACATCACTTAAATCCTTTTGTCAATTGTTTGGGACCCACAGTGCTGAGAAGGGTGGCAGGCAGATGGAGAGGATAGTGTTTTGCTGCTCCAATTCTTGTGGGTCTTCTTGAGCTCCTCAGAGCTGCATTTTTAATTTAAGGAAATTTAATTTAAGGAAAAACCCTTTTACTGTGAGGGTGACAGAGCACTGGAACAGGCTGTCCAGAGAAGTTGTGGAGTCTCCTTCTCTGGAGATGTTCAAGACCAGTGTGTTCCTATGTGATCTAATCTAGGTGATCCTGCTTAGGCGGGGGAGGGGAGTGGACTACATGATCTTTTGAGGTCCCTTCCAACTCCTAACGTGCTGTGATTTTGCTCAAATGCCTAAGCACCAAGTATGGCAGCTCATCCAGGACTACTGGTCAAACCAGACAGAAGATGGGATGCTACAGGCACTGCAGCTACTTCAAACAAGCTTTTGTCTGTGGGATTTGTTTTCAGCTGGGTCAGCTCCCTGCCCTGGATAAGCACAGAAGGTTCCATATACAAGACAGAGGAGTGGAGCAGTTCCACAGGGTGAGAAGATAGGACCACTTCCAGAGGAAACACGGACTTGTGGAACAGCTTAGCTTGGATTTTTCCCTATACCTTGGTGATTCAGAGCAATTCCCAGTAGGGAAACAGATAAGCAGGGGCTGGACATTTCCCTCTCAGAGAGACATTCACCCCATGCAGGGTGGGCAGAGACTGGACAGCTGTGGGTGAGAGCAGCACTGTCAGCAAACAGCAACATGACACGAAGCACCGAGCAGCATGGAAGCTGCAAAGATACGTCAGGGGCTGCCATAGAGCTCTGGGAACAGACCTGGCAATCTGGTGCCCATGAGTTCCTACCATCCCTTACAGATCAGAGCTACTTCCCAAGCTAATATTTGGGAGAAAGGTTGTTCTTTCTCCCTGACCACTGGCTTCAATCCTTCCTGTCTTACCAGCTGTTTCGCAGCAGGAGCACAGTTCCCCTAGAAACTCCTGTAGCAATGATTTTTATTTTTTCTCCTCCACTTGAAAGACTAAGAATGCATCCCCTGCTGGCAGAGGAGGAGAGGTAACATGTTACACACATCCACATGCTTGCACCTGGTAACTTCTGAACTCATGCAAATAGCATCACAAATACAGGATCTTTCAAGACTGGTCTATTCCTTCAAGTGCAGACTATTTGCCTGATCTGCTTCCAGAATCCTCCCAGACTGGACACTCCAGGCACAAAAAGCCACAGCTCTAATTGCCTTCCCTACAGAAAACTTTCCTCCCAAGTCACCCCAGTAATGTTGCAAACCCCTCATCCTCTCTTCTGTGTGGCTAAGCTGCAGAGAGAAAGCTTTCCCTGCCCAGAGGGATAACCTGCTACCTATATGCTATTATCTCTATAGCCCTTCATTTGTAGAAAGGGGGGAATAAAGAAGCAGAAGGAAAAGAGAAATGTGTGTCATGACAGGAGAGAAACACAGGTAATGTTTTTGGGTGACACCTTCCTACTACAAACAGCACCCTTCAACTGTGTGTCTCAACACTGGCACTGTTAAGAGCTGAGGGTGGAAGAAGGTATATTTCTACTCCCAACTCTGCCATAAGTTCCCTTTCAAGTCTTGAAAATCAGTGTCCACACTTCAGTATGTGTCGGTTTAGGCCAACCTGCTGCTTAAAAAAAAAAAAATCTGCCTCAGAGCATTGTTCAAAGCTTAAATGGACATTTGCAAAGCTCCAGGAGAAATAGGGTGAAAGACACTTTCAGAGAGACAAAGCATTATCGTCATAATCTTGATGTTTTTCATGGGCAAGCACCAGCTTCCAGCAGTAATCTTTAAAGCAACATCCATTATCCAGAAAATCGGCTTTCAGCTAATGGTCTGTTACAAGTCACACTTGGTAAAACTCCATGCTTATTTTCTTCCTTTTTTTCCTAAAAGCATTTGGAAATCCTGCAACAGCTGCCTGAGGGGAACAACAGAGCCCGGCTGGCTGACAGCACGGCCCTGCATGGAGAGGGGGAGCATGTGCCAGCCGCCAGCCTGGGCGCCACGGACAACTCCCAATGCATCCATGGGGCAGGGATCTCTCCTAGCTCCATCCCACCCACCCCACAGGGCTGTTCTGGGGACAGATACTCCAACATCTCTGGTTGGAGATGAGGGTCTGTGGCAGACACCTCCTTACCAGGAAATTTGGGCAGTAAAAAGGAGAAAGGAGTGTTGTTGTTTTCTTGTGATGCAATGTGATGCAATAGCCTGAGCCAAAGGGCCTGGGCAGGGGGAGGTGGATGAAACCCCACTTATCAAGGCTGAGCCCCTCAACATCCTTGTGCTATTTACTGCTTGTCTCCCCAGAAGTTGTGCTCTCCCAAGTAAGGAACATTGTGAGGATCACAAAAGATCTAACAGGAACAAAGAGCACCAAAACTCTCTCCAGCCTCATTCAGCACCACATCACTCCCTGCTGCTGAAACTTTGTGGGGAGCAGCCCCTCTCCCATTGCTGTCTGGAAATGCTCCATTTCACAGGGTCTTTTCTTCAGGGGAACTACTCCCTTGCATGGCCACCTGCTCTTTCTCTCTCTCCCACACACAGAGCAACTGGTGGCACCTTCCCCAACATGCCTGTGCTATGTGTGCCAGCAAATGTGGACAACAGACTTAGAAACAATGGCCAGGACAGAGGACAAAAGCATGAGTCAAATGGTGGTCACCTCATACCTCCTGGAGATCCAGCCCTTATCCTTGCACCAGTGTGCAAAGCCAAGGAAGCACACTGGTATAACCCAGAATAAAGTCGAGCTCAGTGTTGTTGGGGGATTTTGCCTAAAAAAATACTTTCTAATATTTTTGTCATTTTATGCCATACTGCTAAAAATGTTACATTTCTAGGAAGCAGCCATTTTAAGGCTTTCAATGTCAAAAGCAATGGAAGAAAAAGGTGGTTTTCAGCTTTTAAAACCAAAGACTCATGGGGAAAAAAAATAAAATTTTTACTCCAGTTTCTGCTGTCTCCCTCCCCCCCAATTTACTTTGCTAGGAAAAAAATCTACTGGGAAAGAGATAAAAATGAAAAGCAAGCATTGTGTAGTCACTCCTACAATCTTTTCATGGATTTACTGGAAAGAGCAGAAATTTAAAAAAAAAAAATCTCAGTCTTACCAAGAGAGTTCTTTCCAATTTTCTGAAAGTTTATGGCACGGCAGTAGGGCTGACTTTGTTTTTAAACAAGCAGCAGCTAAATCCTGGGTTTGAAGCCAGCTGATAGATGATCTCAGAGGAAACAACACCACTTTTGTAAAGTCCTATTCTGCTTCCTCACTCCAAGCTTGGATTTAATGGTTTATTTATGATATGAAGGAGCACAGTACTTTCACTTACTCTAATGACAAGCAGAGTCCTGGCTGCAGAGCTAAGGTGACTTGGTTTCTTCCCAGTTCTACCAAGGATTACTGTGGTAGACTGGAAGAAGTTATGCCCCATAGTCCCAGGCTCTCTATAGCAATATCAGGATAAAGACATCCATACAGGCATCCTGGGAAATTCACACTCAGTGTCAGGAAAGATCTCAAAGTAAAAAATTAAAAGCGTTTTCCAGACTGTATCTCATTTCCAGCTGCAACATCCCTGTGTCCTAATCCCCAAATAAAATGTGCAGGCAGATCATGATCAAGTGGTGACCTGCAACAAGACCTCCTAAAACCAAAGTAATCCTGACTCCCAGTGGCAATGTAATCTGGTGTCTACCATAGCTGCTGACTGACACTGGAAAAACAAAGCAGAGGGGAAAGACCTGAGACTTTTCCAGTTTTTGTCTAGGTCAGGTAGTCCCAGCTGCTTTGTGCAGAGCTTCTGAGCCTCGGGGACTCAGTCTAGGGTTCTGCTGCCAGATTTCCCAAGGACAGAGGAGAATAAAATAGCTGATGGTCTTGAGACAAGGAATAACTAAGCGGGTCTGGGGCTGAGAAAGAGAAGTACAAGGGAAATATGATTTGGCTGTACAAAATCCTAGGGTTGGGCAAGAAGGAATTGGTTTTGACCTCATCAACATGAGAACTGGGATTGCTCCAGCAGGAGCATACAAACCTAACCAGCGGCAGGTTCAAAGCAAATGCAAGGGAATAACACGGGTGGTTCAAACATAACCTGGAGTTAAGCTGTGGGACTGTCACAGGATATATAATTAACAGACAAAACAGGTTAAAGGGAGAACTGCACAAGTTCAAAGAAGAAAAAACCCACCTCATTGTGGGTCATTAAAAAATAATAATCTAGCTCTAGTTCTCAAGTCTTGAAGGATGAAGGGTATTTGGAAATATCCCACGGGCTTGCCCTGCACCTTTCCTCTTCTGTTCATACCAAACTTGCAGCCTCAGTGAGAGACAAGATCCTCAAGGTCATCACTTCTGCTTTCTGAAATCGAAATCCTGAAATGCTCCATGGAGGCATGTCCAGACCTCAGCAGCCCTCAGACCTGGAGATCCACCACCTCCAGAAAAACTGTCCAATTCCAATGAGTGATGGAGACCTGAAATGTTGAAAGCATACAGCTGCCATGACCTACTTTTCTGGCAGACATGGACCTACGCAGAGCCAGCCACCAGTTTCCTGACCAACAGCTTCACAAACAACAAACCATTTAAAATGAACCAAACCAATTATTGAACTTTCCCCATAGCAGAAGGAGCTTTTATTTTTATGCCTTTTTTTTTTTTTAAAGGGCAGCAGGAAAACAGCCCTGGGTATGAAGACTCCTGGCCCATGGCAGCACACTGCCAGGAAACTCTTTCCACAGGTACAAACATCCCTGCTTCTCCAGGGGCTCTTCAGGCCTTAGACATGACTGTGAAACCGTGCAGGACCACACTAGGGACCATGAGGATTAAGATATTCACTGCCTGCATGCATATGGGTAGGAGGAAGAAGCAGATGAGATTAAAGTATTGACTTCTTTCCAGTTTAAACTTTCCTGCTGCAATTACAAGCCAGGATTAGCAGCTTTAGTATACAGGAGACCAACACAATCCTCCAGAAGCATTTCAGATGCCATTTTTAGCTACAGACGATTATGCCATTGCTACTCTGCTCCAAATCCCAGTGCTTTCCTCAGCATCCCTTTGCCCAAGCCCTACAAAACACTTCTGAGCACTCCTGAATTCAGCATCCATCTGAGTTACCTCATGCTTTGCCCTGCACACAGGGAGAGGAGCAGCAGTTTATACAGGACACAGCTTCCAACAGGGCTCAGCTGTGGAAGGCATATAAAAGGACATTAGCAACAACTTGGTAGAAAGAAGCCATGTTGGTGTCATTTAACACAATGAAAAGCATAATTGGTTACAGCTGACAAACACAGAATTGCATTAAACAGAACATTGGATGCTGGGCCATGGTTTACATCAAATTGTCAATCTCAATATGGCAGTCCCCTAAAAGAAGCCGCTTTTTTTGTAAACCCTCAGGAAACATAGCAAATCATGGCAACATGTTTATAGTCCTCAAATGCCACACAAGGAACCTGATATGTATCTTTTAAGGTGGGATATACTGGAGTGCGTCCATGCTCATTTTCCAAATACATTGTACAGCGTCGCTAAGCCTTCCTGAGTCTCTCAGAGCCTGACTTTTAGAAGAAGCAGTGGAGAGGACAATCGTCAAGGCTAAACTCCCTCAATAAAAGTGAGATCACTTGTCTTATCTCCATATTGTTTTCTGTCTTCAATTCTGGCAACTGAGGCTAGAAACAGCAGTGATTACATGCAGATCTTTACAGCCTGCCCCTGAACTTCACCGTCCAGTGCTGCCATATAAACCGATGGCTGCTCTTGGACTTTGACACTATCTTGACACCAGCAACTGCAGAAGTATGCTTTTATTTACATATAAATTTTAATATTTAAAAATATTTGCATATATTATTTACATCCAAAAATAAACTCTTTGTTTGTGTGCTTACTATGGATGGGATTCAAGTTATTGCAAGATGGTCTGGGGCTCCTGCACCTATTTACACACCAGGTCCTTTGAGGAAGGGGCAGGTTTGCATGGTGCTTGGTACAGCCAAGGGCACCTCTGCACCCTCTGCAGCTCCGAGACAGAGGGACAAGGGGAGAGGACACCTGGGTTGGTTGAACGGTGGAGGCACCTTCAACACAGTCTGAGAAGATACACCTGGTCTTGCTGCATTTACAGCATACCCTGCCACGTTAGGAGGTTTCATGAGCAACAGAGCCTCTGAAACCTGATGTTCTAGGAGGTCTGTGGTCTAGATTCACCAGTGTCTAATACTCAGGCTGAAGTCAAGCTGAAGGGAGACCAACAGAGCCTCTTTCATTCACTCAGCTTCAGATTTTCATGAATCTGGTAAGCAGTTTTTTTAAGACTTCCAGCTCTATGACAGTATTTCCACCAAGTCTAACAGGTCAGTGGGAATGAGGACAAAGGGACAGACTGCATGCTTGCATAAGGAAAACAAAAAAAATTCACACAGATTAATTTTCAACTTCAGAAGAACAGAACACAGCAGGAAAAAACATTTTAAAAACTCAAATAAGCTGTTTAAAATGATGATCCAAATTACCTACTCAGTAGATGACCTACTCTGATATCAGCATATCTTCAAGGTTTCTAGATAAGGAACTACAACACAAAGTAGATCTTTACAGCAGGATGGCAGCAGCCTGGTTTCATTCAAAGTCCTGGTTTACTACCGTGAGTACTTCATCAGCCTTGCAGAAAATAGCTCTGAGCTAACCTTATTAAAGAACAAACGAGAAGAAGAGTCAACAAAACTGTTCTCTAAGTTTTAAATACCAGGAGGGGAGGAAGCTTTATTGCTTTATGCTACCATATTACACAGATACAACAACAGCTGTCAACAATAATATTATCTGTATTACAGCAGAGATCCCAACTGAGATTAAGTTCTCATTGTGCTGGTAACTTTTAAAAAACAAGAAATACACTGTAAGAAACCACCTCGAAGGATCTCAAGACTAAATAGGCAAGAGAGAAAGGGGAGAGAATAAAATTACTTTCTGCTTTTACAGGTGGGAAACTGAGGAACACCAAGGATAAGTGACTTGCCAGAGGCTTAAATAAGAAGTCTGTGGCATTGCCATAACTGAGCACAGATTTTTCTAAATCCAGCTCCAATACCATCGAAATCCAGTAGCAGACTTGTCTTTAAATCAGCCCTAATAACATTACGGTTGGATCTTACTTGTAATCTAACTGGAGAATTACGAAGTGGATACACATGGGTTTTTTAAGAGTGTTCTTATTTAGTACACACCACATTTTGCTCAGGACTGTAAATTCTTCACAAAATGGGTCCTTTGTGTCTAATTTTCTCCACTTAACCTAGAGGCTGCATTTTTAGGTGCTGTGCCAGACACAAACTTGTCCCAGCGACTGGGCACCCCCCTTCTCCCTAATGCTCCTTTACACGCTCAAGGCCAACAAACCTGCTCCCCTCCCTCTCCCTCCACAGCATCTGCAGGAGATAGGGGAAACATTTAACACAACTAACACGCTCCTGACACGCTGCTGCGAAGGGGAAGCCCCTGAACAAATGCCACAACCCTGCAATGCAGCGCGTTGGATGAAGGCTTTAACTCGTGTGGTTAATGAGAGTCAACATGATAATTTGGTGTTAGTCAGAATTACCACGGTTGGATTACCCGTTTTCCAGCTTCTCCTATTCTAAGCCATCTTAGTGGCCTTGATTCATAAAAGACACAGATCTACCCACTTCAAATTGCCCCTTTGTGTAAATACTGTCAGTGCAAATCAAGTAATTACTGTCAAACCATGTGAAAGTGATCAACACGTTTCGTTGCGAAGTAAGCAAAGTCCATAACAAGATAGTAATTTGCACCATTTTGTTTTAACTTGAGGAAAAATTCAGTTTCTTCGGTGCACAAGTTAAGCATGGAACATATTATTTAATCCTAATGCAAATCACACCAGCAGGAAATGTCGTAAAGAAAAAAAGTAATCTTCTGAAGGAAAAATAAATTATCGACCACGTTAAGAAGGAAAGAAACATTCTCAAATAATTTCTTTCTTTGTTGGTATTGGCTTGCAGCATAATCCTTCCAAGTAAATTGTAATTTCCAAATTAGATTATACATTATGTCATATTAGTTTTATATTAGAAAAACAAACTGACTGAAAGGAAAAATGCCAAAGTCGACTTGCCCAGTAATGTAAAATTTTTGTGTTTCTGCTGTGAAATGCTTCATGTTTCTTTCTTTTTATTTTTTTTTTTAAATTTTACGGCAAATGTAAAACCTAAATTAAGGCAAGATATTTACTTTACATAACCAAACCCTGTTTGAACCATAAATAGGAAAAGAAAGAACTAGCATTTTCAGGACACCACATAACCATAGCAACAGCTATCTCTGTGTATAAATACAGATATCAGCATGGAAAATTTTATGAGTTATGCATCAATCAAGCATATAAACACCTATTGCACTCAGAAATAACTTGCATATAGAAAAAAAAAATAATCACAGGTCAAGTGATCTTTAGATGTCAGACATGGAGAATGGCTGTGTAACTTTTGCACATCTCCTTGACTGTCTGTTATGCAGGAGTCTTTAAATACGTCACCCTCTATTTTTTTCCCCCACACAATCCCTGCTTTGGTCACTGACCAGGTTGGAGGGCATTTGCTGGATACGGTATTGCTCAATGTGTCTCGGTAATATTCTAAGAGCTGATGGTTGGCCCAATACTTCTTCCCAAGGATTTTCCTGAACTCTACACACAAGAGGGACCACAGGCTGGCTTCTCACATGCTTATCTTGTTTTGCAATACAGACATCAGATACAAACTTTCAGTTGTGTTTGCCTGACTCCTTTTGTTATCTGCAAATTCACCCAAATACAGCAAACAGAAGTCAGTCTGAATTGATAAAAAAAGATATTGACGTCTCTTCAACAATGTCAATAACATGCATACTGCAGATCTCTGAATACTGAGATTATGTATGAAGAGCTCCACTGAATAAAGATACAGATTCAACATAACTTCCTGTTATTTGAAGCGATAAAGCAAGGCAATTAAGAGTTGAGTCTGCTGCATAGCTAGATTGGTTATGATTTCCCTATTTGCTCCTGCTAGCTGGGTTTTTTTTTGCTCACCACTTTCTAAAGACCCTGTTCCAGACTCACAAATTGAAAAGCAAGGTATATATCTCCCTATTATCAATGCTCCTCAGTGCTGGGAGCCTTGTGAAGGTACTACAGAATTTGTTCCACTACACAGAATCTGCTATCCACTGCAGGCCTTGAAGAGAGTGCAAGTTCACAATCCTAAATTAATACTTATGTATCAAGAGGCAGATTTATATCCTTTACTGTGAAAGAACACAATTCACTAGGTCTGCTGATACAACCTGAATGTAGTCTGAGTGTCACCACTATTATATACCTGAATATGCAGTTCTAAGAACAAAACCACATCAGCAAACGCTCTCAAACAGGCCTGAAATATCACAAACCTGCATTATACTCATAAGCAATTTCAACTCTATTTGCTTAGTTTTCCAGAATACCCAGGTACAACACAATATATTGAACAGGTAAGCCATAGGAAGCTTTAGAACACAAAACTTCTTCCTTCTGTCTCTTTCACCCTTCTGACTCTGGATTGTGAAATACAGGGATAATTCCAGTCTTCTGTTCTCTTAGTTCATCTAAAACCAGTTCAGACTAAGATTAAATCTGGTGTAAATCTCTGGTTTATTCCAAAATATTTTGCTGATACCAGTTTACCCTTAAGCTTTTTTGTTCAACTTACTGTTCTGAAGGGTCTGCAGCGTGCCATTGTCAACAAAAGGGTTATCCACCATTGGGACAGGCTACCTGTCGGAGTGGTTGAGTCACCATCCCTGGATGTACCTAAAACACAGGTAGATTTGGTGCTCAGTGACATGGTTTAGTAGCTTGTCTTGATGATCTTAGAAGTTTTTTTTTCTAAAAAAAGCTCATTTTCAGTTAAGTTTTATTCTGGAGGAACAACCAAACAGGTACAGACAAATTCTCATTTTTTTGTAACAGTGAGTTTTTTATGAAAAGGAGACAAAAAAAAAATCTTTGAGGCAACTCTTGACAGATCCTGCTACATCTCTCTGTTTCATAGAAGATATTATTTAATCTGATTTTAAGATACCCATTTTATCACTAAAAATGTGAAGTCAGACTTTAAAAATAAAAATGTGTTTGCTTATACCTAGAAAAGATCAGAAGACAGACCTAGAGACCTGAGGTTTTATAAAACAGTTCTGTTCCTCACAAGGAAACCTCAAAGTCTAATACAATCAGCTAGAGGAGAATTTTCACCTCACAGACCTCATGAGGAAAATGGAAGAATTAGTCGTTTATAACTCATGATAGAGAAGGACAGAAAGAGTACAAGCACTTCTTTATAGCAGACAATAATTCATATAATCTCTAGCTACAACTGTATGAAAAGTCTTTATTTTCATCAAGAAGCAGACAATATGCTATAGAATAATAACCCAAGAGTTCCCCACAATTGTAATATAATTATATTTTCATAAAGAATACAAAACAAACACTACCACCCCAAAAAAAAAACCCTAAAAGAAATAGATGAAAAAACAGCTAACAAAATTCTCAATACCCTCTTTTCCCCAAGTACCTTAAATGATAAACTCTTTTCTTTCTTTTTTTCTTTTCCTCCAGCATCCTCAATACACATGACTCACACCTGACCTAAACCCTTTTATTGCTCCACCCTCAATTAGTCTCAATAGGATACATTATAAAACAGCTTAAGAGGGCACAATTCCCTTTATTCAGAAGGGGTTATGAGGTTGTTCAGCAGTGCTCTTTCAGCCTCATTGCTACTTTTTTAATTAAAAGGAATATTTTAGTATATTTCTGTTGAAGCTTTTTATTTATGGGATGGAGAGGTTTTTTCTTAGAAGATAGGGCCACGTAATTTCTGTAGTAAATAATTATAGCTTAAACTTCAACAGAATACTATGTAGCTTGTATCCATGCACAGTATTCACTGTCACCTAGAATTCAATATTTTTTCCTGTTTTTTTTCTAGATAAAACTGCAATATAAGGTTAAGTTTATGAAAACTTTATGATCTAGTTAAAAGTTCTAAGAAAGTTTCTAGAACAGTAAAAAAAACCCCTTTTTTTAAAATTCAGTCTGCCTCTATAAGAGGTGTCATAGCTTTTTAACAAGCAGGAAATCAGCCACCTGACTTTTCAGTTTAAATCAAGCAAGACTTTTTTTTTTTTTTAATAATGTTAATGAATCTCTGAGGTAGAAGAAATCAATATGTGTTTTTAGGAAAACAAAATCAGCAGATTTTGGATGACTTCTAAGAAAGTGTCTTTCTACAACCCTTAGGCCTTCAAAAGGACTTGTGACTCGAGGTTCTGACATTTCTACATTTCATTATTCCTACCTGTCCATCTTTCAGGTCAGGTAGAAAAATGAAATCTGTAGGTGGTATAAATATACTTCAGTTCCCTATATCTTCGGTGATTTGAAAGCAGGTTGATTGGAATTCACTAAATGCAGGTGATAAGCTAAAACATGCAGGCTCAACACTTTGAAGTAATATGTATTTCTTTTCTTGTATAACATGTTATACACATGCCTTAAGCAGATATTGATGTATTGTAAGATCAAGACTATAACTTAATCTCTTTTTGTTACCTTCCAAAGAGAGTAATACCCTTGTTTTCTTTCCATATGTTCAATAACATTTTTCATAGCATAAATCTATAATTTTAAAATCTATTTTTGTTTATATGTATATACTTTGTTATACTTCTATTGACTTATGTTAATAAATACTTTCCATTATTAACAATGCAGATATTTATCTATTCTATTTATATTTATTGATCTTATATATCAATATTTATATTTTATTTTAAATTGTAAAATGTATTTTTCTGGTAATGACTTTAACCTGTGCTTCACTACTTAACATAACTCCTCTACCTTGACAGGTAATCAGAGAAAAAATATACCGTATGCTGCCAAATCAGTGATGAGGGAAGAGAAAGGGTGAGAGCAGTAGTGATGGCACATACCAGAAGCAATAAGGTGTTGTGGCCTTGTGTGTCTCATTCACAAGCTTATTCTAGATCAGAATTCCAGCAGCTCTGCTGAACAATTTGTGCTTTGTGCCAACTAAATGACATGGTTAGATTTCTGGCTCTTCACAAGATTAATGGGCTTTAAACTTGAGGTGAAATGTGTTCTAACAGTGTGCTTATACAAAAAGTATGCTGTAACTTCTTTTTTTTTTTTTGTAGTGGTGTTAATCTTACAGGCTGTTGCGTGTTCATTCCTTCATCTCTGTAATGAAGATAACCTGCCCTCTGCTGTGGCACTTGGATGAGGTTTACCTGGTGTTTATAAGACAGCAGAGTTGTGTAGGACCCTCTGGAAATCTCAGCAATGTTTGGGGTCAGCTGAGGCAAACTGGCAAGTCCTAACTAGTTTTCAGTTGACATCATTCTACCTTGTTAAAACAAAAGGCACAAACTCCTATATTTACTTAAATTGCTTTCACTTCTTATTGCGATTGAGAATGACTGACAATCTGCAGAGACAAGTTGCCCTGACTTAAACATTCCTGTTTAATACACTACTGTTAGAAATGTACTTGTTATGAATCTGACTTGCACTTACTAATTTATGTGCTGATGTGTTTTGGAGCTTGGAAGTCATGACTGCTTCCACGCTATCGCGTGATGGACAGGAAATAAATGCTTTGTTTTATGCTGACAGATTCTGAGAGTTGGAGCTGGACAGATTTATATCCATTTCTGGTAAAGACATTGTACACAAACACATGATGTGGAGTACACATAAATATAGAAAAGAAACAATTAAGGTCCAGCTGGAGATACAGACACAAAGAATTCTAAGGTAGTAGGCTTTTAAACCATCAAAACAGCAGGATTAGTGGGCTAGGGATGAATATGAATCCTTGTGGGTTATATACAAACTCTTGGGAACCATCTCTATTCCAAACAGTTTATATCCTTTCTAAAAATGTATAAACTAATACTCTAAATTTCACACATGTGAATACTGATGAGGGCACAAGGAAGGTTTCCTTCTTCAGGTAAAAGCTAGTGCCAACCTGGGAATGTTCTGAGCTGGCACTTTTGCACTGAACTTCAAAATAAAGCAGAAATGAGATTCAAAGAGGGACCAGCATTCAGCCCATTCTCTGTGCTAATCCACAACCAAAGTAAGCAAAGAGTAGAAGACAACTGCACCCAAGAGACTTACCGGTTTTATTTAACAGGAATAAAATATATATATATTGTTAGGCGTGTCTAGCTCTGCAGCTACTGCCTTACCTCCTAACCCCAAGATAGGTCATTCAAAGGCATGCAGAATTGAAAAAATTGCCTTTGAACATACATGAAGCAAATATTAAAGGACTGTGAAAGTTTGCCATAATATTGTGACCCATTTTAGAGCAACTTTATAGTTTGGATACTAAAAGCATTTTAAAATTTCATTACATGACCTTTGTGTCACTTTACAGGTAGTTCCATTGGATGGCAGATGAATTATATGTTAAGATGTGGTCATCAAATACATTTCTAGCTAATTTGGTTTTAAAACAATGTGAAGAAATGTATGTTTGGTGCATACTGTTTTTCAATGTTTCACTGTCATGCTTTATCCAAGGAAGGGCATGATGTATCCTGGCAGGTTAACCAAATGAGAACCACTTTTCTGGGAAAAAAGGTAGCTCTACTAGGTCAACAAATATTTTAACAAAAACAACTGTGCTTCAAGATTTTTTAGTAAAAAAATTATTTTTATTTTTAGAAAAT